>JAHUZM010000790.1:0-17716 GCA_019925275.1 Mytilus edulis
CTAAACCTCTCACTTGTACTTATGAACCCATAAGATAAGAACATCTGTATCTTGTGACTTTTTTACTAATAGCCTACTCTTGATTCCTTTCACACCGAACTCTTTGTCTACATGTATAGCATGTACAATCATGCGAGTATCTACTTCATCGGGCGTACAAAATAATTCTTCAAACCTGAATACTCCGTCTGAGCTGATTTAGGGTCCTTGGAAGTGTTAAATAGAATATGACTTCTTCATGTATCATAGTAACTGTTGATATACCATGATGCCGCACAATCAATTCACCAAGAAATCTGATTAAGGCCTGCTGGTTCTCACTGACCCAAAGAAATTTTATACAGTCAGGAATTTGACGACCTTCTATAAATGCCCTGAAACACTTTACAGACGAACAAGAACTTGATTAAGCTTTAAAATAACTGCAGTTGTGTCTGCTAGTGTAAGATTTATAGCAAGAATGATGGTACAACATTTTGTAATCATCAGTACGAAGATAGTCTAGGTCTGAAGCATCGTGCAATATACTAAAATATACATGATCTTTCCGTCCTCCCATAGCCTCGATAAAGCTTTAGTGTTAATTCCTCGCATATTAATAGGCAATTCAGTAGAAGAACCATGACATATAAGTTATAACACACTTATCCCATTGTATTTCAGTCCTACTTTGCTTAGGGTTAGATTAGCATAGTTTAACAGGACTGTGAATGTGTGCCATATACCGGGTCTGAAACGTGATCGAAGGATTTGTTTTGTATATTACAATTATAACAAAACTATCAATTAAAAGAAAACAATTAAAGTTACAAAAACCAACAAAATGATATTTCAAGTTACAAAACAACGATCTTCAAACAAACTGGACTATCAAAAACAAACAAATTGGCCATACAACAAGCAAAAAAAAGAAATGAAGTTAGTGACAATTGTCCTAGTTAATGACCTAATAGTGTAAGCTACAAAACGATTAACGACACGAGAAAAGACGTGTTTGAATCAAGACAAAATTATCACTAAATTTGTGTTTTTAATTGCTATTTTCTTTTCACCGATTAACATTACACGAAATATATTTGGCACACATATGAACCATGTCTTATTGATGTAATCAGAGTAAAAATCCCGTGAAAGTAACACGTAATAAAATTGCTTTCGTTGAAAATGTTGTTAATTTCAGCTATAAAAATAGACCTACTAAAATCATGAAATACTTATACTTAAATTATATAAATATTTTTTAGCTTTCTTTATATGAATAATTTGATATTAATTTTAAGCTAAATGATAAGTACAATTTGAACAAATAAAACAAAGAGGAATAATTTTATTTTTTGTGTTGAATATGACCTGTACTGTACAGTATCTTTGGGTACCATAAGAAACAACGAAATTTCGAAAGACGTGACCACGGCAGCATACGACGACATTCATGATTGGAAAATATAATGATTTTTCAACAGTTTGCATCTAAATTTAGCCGTATGTTCTCCGTTAACTTAAACTCGTTACCTAGACGTCTTTTTCGATACTGGGCACCCTACTAAAACGCATGTTTCAATAACTGTTACTGAAAAATGCACAAAAAAAAGAAAGAAAAAAGAGACAACATAAACCGACCACAAGTTAGACTAAGAAAAAGAAAAAAACAGAGATATTGCACGACGTTACCTTGGAATGCCTATATTTAGGTACACGGACGCAGCTCCAAATCTTAAATGCATGTACATGTAAACCTCTCGTGTTCCAATGTCAGTTATTCACCATCTTGATATTTATATGGAGATTGTTTATCCAGTTCATGACTTTTGTATAATTGGTGGCTCGCTGTATTGCATAAATGTGTAGTGAAGCAATAAGTTTATGTTGAAGTGAACAACTGTTTTTGTATAAACTTTATGTATTTGAAAAAAAATTCATTTTCACAACCATTCACCCGTAAGAAAATGAAACTTTATCCCTTTTCAGTGACCTTTGATATAACTACACACTATTATAAGCTTATTCGTCGTTGTTTATATACATTAATTCTGCTTTAATAAATTAATACAAAACATAATATCTAGTTTCAAAAAGGATTCAATCGTGGGATGAGCCTTAAAAATAAAAACACACAGTAAAACACAATAAGATTATATACGTTAATCACGTCTTCAGATATCTTGAAAGGAGATTTTTGACTAGTCAAGATATATATCGAAGTGAAAATACAGTATTTGAGGGGGTGCGCATTCTAATTTTATCTTTAATCTTTACAAATTTAATATAAATATAATAAATGACAAAAACCGATTTTTCTCAACCATATGTTATACAAGTACTTTATGAATATATTATTACTTTTTTGAGGACTCTCAGGAGGGTTCGTTTTAACTAATGGAATTATCAACTTGAAATAAAAATTATTTATTTAAAATATTTTTCAATTATTCTAATTCAGTGTTGGATTTTTGGGTGTTGGACTATTGGGGTGTCGGACTAATGGAGCGTCGGACCAATGGGGGTGTCGGACATATGGGGCATCGGAATAACGGGGCTACCTCGGGCTGATGATACAACACATTGGCACTCACACCACATCTTCCTATATCTAAATAAGGAAAGTCTTTTTAAGATCCACATTATACATATTCGCGACGATTAAAATTCGCGTTATTTTTCGACTCGCGAATATCGCGAAAATAAATCGCTCGCGAAAATTAGTTGGTTTACAGTATACGATGAAAATAGGAAAGTCCTTTCAAAACAGTTTTCGAATTTAGAAATCGATTTAGATGGGGCAGCCCCGATGTTCCGGCACCCCGTTAGTCCGACACCCCATTTGTCCGACACCCCACTAGTCCGACACCCCATTGGTCCGACACCTCATTCGTCCGACACCCCACTTGTCCGACACCCCATTTGTCCGACAAAGCATTAGTCCGACGACCCATTGTTCCGACACACCAATAGTCCAACAATACAATTAATCCCGACCAAGGCTAGCGTTAGACCAGTTTTTAGACATCAATCAGGGACACATCGATAGTACTATTATGTAAATGTTTATCTTTACGAGGAACAACATACGATAACTTGCACACCGAAACTGTGAACACACACACTCCACATCAATTAACTTGTCAATTAACCCGCTATCCGAACCGATTTTTTTACCCCTCACCCCTGGCCTCCATTGCGGGAGATGCAAACAACAATCTTCAACTTCAACTCATTTATTTGACGGTAAAGAATTGGTTCAATATTATTGATTAAAGATGTATATACATTCATTGGTTACTTCGACCGAAACGGAAAACTGTGACTTATTTCCGTATTTATTTAATTGTTTATTGTTTGTCCTATTATATAGATCAATTGTATATGAAATAAAAGTGAACACAAATATGGCAATTTTGCGACTTAGATCAAGGGGTACCCCTAGAGTATCTATATCAAAGGCAACAAAAAAAGACCTAGTATACATTTTTATTTAGGGGCCAACTGAAACACGCCTCCGGGTGCGGGAGTTTCTCGCTGCATTGAAGACCCATAAGTGGCTTTCGACTGTTGTCTGTTCTTTGGTCTGAGTGTTGTCTCTTTGACACATTCCCCATTTCCAACCTCAATTTGACTATTAAGAAAAATAAAAGTTGTTCAAAACAAAAACTCGCACTCACAACCTGCAATTTAACTAGGTGATCTGGAAGGATATGAACAACACTACAAAGAAAGTCTCATCAGAAGATCGTTATATTCTTACTTTCTTACTTGTTACCGGTATTCGATTGTGCAATAGTAGTTTCATGGAACCAAGAAAAAAAAACACGTACATGTATATTATTACAAAAAGCATCTAGCTGAGCAAAGTATCAAACTATCAACCAAATAAATGCAGGTTCAAATGTTGAAAGTAATGTTATGGCAGTTCTGTGTTTGTTTTTATACGCCAGTCAAAATTGGACGTTTTATGGTACATAAATGTCCGTCTGTCCGTTTGTCAATCTGTTTGTCCGGCGTAAACATGTCGCATCGTAACTTGAGAACGACTCATCCAAATTTCATGAAACTTAACATGATAGTTGTTTCTTATGATGGTCAAACGATCTGTATACTTTTTGATGACAAAAAGATTTAAACTTTTTGAGTTACGGGACTTTGTAACTAAAACAGGGGTGTAATTTTTTCACATGTCGAGCCGTATCTCAAAAGCCATTGACGATTAGCGCGTAAAACTTCACATACTTCTTAGTTTTATTAATCTAAAGATCAATATATACATTGTACTTAGTTTTTGGTTTTGATTCAAAATTTTATTTAGAAAAATTGAGGTTTGTTTTGGGTTTTTTTTAATAAAAAATGGAGGGGGGTGTCACATGTTGCGGCGTATCTCAAAAACAATTTATGATTTTAACTAACAACTTTATACACTTCTTAGTTATATTAATGTGTTAAGATCTGTATACTTTTGGTGATGATTCAAAATTTTATTTTAGAGTTCTTGATTTTTTTTTAAAGGGGGGTTCTCACATGTCACGCCATATGTATGAAAATATAATTTATGATTATTGCATAAAAATTCACACACAAGACGACGGACGTATCATGCGCTCATGGCGCAGCTGTTCATTAAACAAGTATTGCTGCGCATATATCTACATATGCTGACGTCATCGAATGCATAATGGAGTTCTTTATCGCTTCATATACCGGGTTGTTTTTTCGGGGTGTAAACTTTTGAGGATAGAATAAAAACTACAAATTAAATTTCGAAAGTGAACATGCAAAAGTATGATAAAAGTTATGAATCCGCAAAAATATTAACTTCCAAACGGCGAAAATAACCCGCTATACCGTATAAGAATAAAATAATATTTGTATATTCCGAAGGCATACTGGATATTTTACGGAGGGGACCAACCTAGCGAAATCCCAACCCTCCCCTAACCTGGGACAGTGGTACAAACGATAACAGTACAAACATAGGAACGAACTATTCAAATCAGTTGAAAATGGCTTAACTCATCAAATGGACAAAAAATACAAGTGGATGTGGCCGGGTTCTTGTACATTCCAACAAGAAATAGACACTAGGAACAGATTTGCTAGCATGTTTTTGAGTGAAAATTTTATATATCTTTTAATGTACGAATGTAGTTTGCAATTATAATTTTCAGTATTTCAAGCATTTGCATAGTTATATAATGTCATTATAACATTAACGCTACCAACTTCCCTGCACCAGATGCGCATTTCGACATTACATGTCTCTTCAGTGATGCTCGTGGCCAAAATATTTGAAATCCAAATTGAAACTTTTAACATAATCTATAATGTTAAAAGTGTCGGACTAACGGGGTGTCGGACTAGTGGGGTGTCGGACTAATGAAGTGTCGGACTTTTGGGGTGTCGGACCAATGGGGTGTCGGACTAACGGGTTGTCGGAATATCGGGGCGACCCCATTTAGATTAGCAACGTGCTTCAAATAAAAAAAAATCGATTCGCAAATTCGAATACAGTCTTGGAGGACCTTCCTTTTTTCAACGTATCTTAAAATCATTTTTAGGTGAAATGTGTTCTGTAAAAAAATATTTTTTGTGTACTCAATATCATACATGTCAGGTGTACTAAACAAAACCCCATAAACTAAGCAAACTTATCACGTGCACAAACAATTACATGTACAGACCTTCTAAAATTCAAACTTACCATTATTCCGTGCGTTCATCGTGTATCGTGCGTGTTGCGTGCGTGCATCGTGCGTGTATCGTGCGTGTACCAATCGTGCGTTCATCATTCATCGTTCCGTGTATTTTCCGTGTAACGTGCGTGCATCGTGTATTCTTAATCGTGTATCGTGCGTGTATCGTGCGCTCATCAAACATTCATTCTTAACCGTGTATCGTGCGTGTATCGTGCGTTCATCAATCATTCATTCTTAACCGTGTATCGTGCGTTCGTCAATCGTGTATAATTGTGTAGATCAGATAACGTGCATTTGTGAAACGTTCATCTCTAATTGTGTAACGTTCATACATTGCGGTTTTTATATGATAGTCGGTTATAGAGCAGTTAAAGTATATGTATATATATAATATATATATGTATGTTCCGACTTTAAATAAAATTTACAGTCATACTTACTTTCTTGTAGACTCTTAATTAACTTCATCGTACATAACGTTCATACAGATTCATGACTTTTTGTGTAAATATTTTATTATCTGTAAAGATTTTGTGGTTTTTCGGTGAATCTTGGCTGGGACTGACACATTTTGATATAATGATACATGTTGTACGTACAAACAATAACATGATATTGACATTTCTACGACAGAAGAGTTAAAATTGGAATTTCTATTCAACTGAGCGAAAATGGACTTAAAAATATACTGTTGGCCAACTGGTATTTGTTAAAAATATTCTGTCAATTAAAAACAAATGTGTTTTTGCAAAATTTAAATGTGGGCTAGCTCCACTAAAAAAATAGAAACTAGAAAGTATGAAAGAAAAGAAGTCCACGAGATGACATGTGTTGTAGCTCTACTATTGAAGATGAACTTCATGCCATTCTAAAATGCCCATTATAGTATAATATTATACATTTTAATGAACATTTTAACCCGCAGCTATAATTATCAAATAGCGAAAATTTAATATTTTTATTTAATAACGGCAATGTTGCTGCTATAGTCGCCAAAAACACCAACAATATTTTATTGAAAAGAAACTATACAAATCCTTGGTTGTAAATCCTATGTAGATTATAATTATTCGCTTATTTGGCAGATTCCTATGCTACTAAGATATTTCGAAATATTTAAGTTTTGATAAATACCATTATAAATATCATTTTGGTCTTAGTTTCTGATGGTCACATGCACGTTATGTTATTTCATTGAGAAAATACAATATACAAGATTGTCGGGTAAATGTGGATTGCGGATTAAAATGTTAAATGTCAAACATGAATTAACAAATTAAACTGAGACGAATTAACACGAATATGTATATTCTCTTCAACAGTGTTTGAATTCTCTGTTCTGAATTTCATTTAAACTAAGCTAAAATGTTTTGTGGAAAATTGAATAAAAATAAACATTACATGTATTTGAAGGCATTATTTTAATTAAACAAATATAAGATTACGCAAATATACCATGTATTATTTTAAATTTAGGAACTTTGGATTTACAAGTTTAAGATATAATCTTGTTTTTTTTTTTTTGGGTTTTTTTTTGGTTTATTTTTTTAATAAATTAGTTAAATATATGGTATTATCATAACAAGTCTTTACTTGAATGGAATAAACATGGAACACTTTCACGGATTCATTTTTCATTGTGTTCATGGTTGCCTATCAATGACACCGTTTTTAATGTATGTCTAAAAGATTATTATCCGAAAAATAATTCACAATAGTACGTTGTGACTGACTAGGTTGGTCCCCTCCGTAAAACATTCAGTATACCTTCGGAACATACAAATATTAAGGTATTGTCAAGAATTTCAATAAAGGCCGGGAAACAAACTAGTTGTTAACCTTCTATGATTATTAAAGAATGACGGATGTTGGTTTTTTTTTCGGTACGTCTTAACACTGCTAAGGAATCCTTAGTGCACTAAGGCTTTGACTATACAATGCCACCAAGGAATAGAAGGAGTGCTGTTATATGTATTATTTTTATATATCATGTTAGAGATTGATATTTAATGCATAAATTTCAAATTTTACAGAAAAATAATCATAAATAAACGAGATATTCAACATTATTTAGACACGTGCCGGTTTTTCTTTGATATGCCGAAAATCAATGAACCGTTTGACACGTGCCAAATAACATAAAAAGCAACTGATTAAACAATGACGATCTTTTTTATTTTAAGTGATTTAAAACAATTGTATCGAAAAGATTTATGCTTCAAATATTTAATAAATGTGTTGTTCTTATTTAAAATGATGAAAAGGACAAACAATTTTGCTGTTGTTTCATTTCTTTTGCAACAAAATTGTTTGCCATAGGAGCACGTCTTTGATGTGCGCCAACTTATAAATAAGGTTGTGGTCAGCTTGTTAAAATGTTTATGTAAGATATACGGAGACAAAAGGAATATATATATTTATAAATGTTTTGTTTTTATTTTAATTCCGACAAAGATGCGTGTAAATACAAATGGTTTCACTAAAAATATGAGTAAATACCGAAAACCATCATAAGAAACAACTATGTTAAGTTTCATGAAATGGATAAGCGGTTCTCAAATTACAGTGCGAAATGCGGACGGACGGACGCCGGACATTTGTATACCATAAAACGTCCCGTCAAAATGTTGACGGGCGTATAAAAAAGCGTAGTGCGCCCGTATGTCAGAAAGAAATCTGATTTGTATGTTTTTTGTCGATTCGTCGACTTTAGTCGAAAAAGCGAGACTAAGCGATCCTACATTCCGTCGGCGTCTTTGAAATTTTAATGACCGTTTCTTAAACTGTCCTGGATTTCTATTAAACTTGGACAGAAGCTTGTTAATAATCATAAGATAGTATCAAGAAGTTTTAAAACACTTATTAGATTGATAAACTGTCCTGGGTTTTTTTTTTATCAAACTTGGACAGAAGCTTTTTTTTCAATCTAATGATAGTATCAACAGGAATATTTTATTGATTTATTTCCTCATTTTTTTTAAAAATTGTCTGTTAAACATATTGTATGAGATAATTTATGAATTAATTACTGTGGTGTGTTCATTACTCACTGTTGAAGGCCGTGGGGTGACTTATGGTAAAAACTTCTGTGTCATTTTATTTCTTGCGATGAGTTGTCTCATCCCCAATCATACCACATCTTTTTCTTGTTATCAAAACTTCAACACGTATTTTCAAAAACTTTAAGAACGATTGTACGAATATGTATTGAAACCTCGTAACCAGCTTCAACATGTTCATGTGTGGACAAGTATCATTTAAATATATAAATATTTAAAACACGTATTCAAAATGGCGATTAACTGGAAACAACAAAGTATTAATACCAGAATTTGTGAAAACGCTCCACGAACATCTCAAGCTGACGACTTTGGCGCAATGGAGTGCGATGGTTTATAAAACGCGGGATATCTTAATTAAAGTCTACATATGTGCAATTATTATGAGCAGTATATTTGTTTCAATGTCAGTATATAAAGCATTTTTTTAATTTGTTGTTTAGGGATGCACCCAGTTGCACCTTTTCATTGAAGATATATTTCCGTGACGTAACCTCGAAAGATTAGTCACATCACTAAAAACAATAAGGGAAATGAAACTTCTTCTCGCATGTTGCACTTTGGGTAATAGTTCTCTTCGACAAAATACTGCCTTGAACTCAATTTTGGTATAAATATAAAGAAGCCAAAATTTGGTTCTGAAATGTATATTTTTGTAAACTGTAAAAGCTAGGTAGCATATCCCTTAATTGATATAGGCTCTTAAATTCGACAATGTTTAGAGACAGTGCTAGGGCTGTTAGCAAGTCAAGGTCGCTAAACTCTCATTACCCGTTATAGATTTTCTGAAAATACAATGGCTTTTGCCTTATTCAAGGACGTATAACTAACATACTTATTCGAAACAAAAACATTAGCAAATATAACTGGTGGCCTTCGACTGTCAATTGTTCTTTTCGGGTTGTTTTCTCTTTGACACATTCCCGATTTTCATTCTTAGTTTTAAAATAACTAAAAATACTATTTTCAATTGTCAGTTCAAAATACATTTAAAAGTCAGTGCGTTGATACATGTTATATTCTACTGAATTTACTATATCCGTTATTATTACGTAATATATATATTATATAAGTCCTGTGTCCAGGTGGAAATAACGGGCCGTAATAACAATATGTGATTTGTATGTCAGGTGAAAGTGCCAACGGGTGGTATGTATACTAAAATGTTTATCGTCTTCCATTATACATGAGGGCGTGAATGGGGGTTTATAGAAGGAAATTATAGACAAAAAAATAAAGAATACAAAAAATAACCAGACAAATAGAAAAGAAAATGATGAGGTACTAGAATATATGGAATAAAGAATGATCGGCAAAAGGTAAAACGAATTATAAAACAAATTGCCTAAAAATATAGAATACAGAAATTCTGAATCCCAATTCAGACCCTCATGATCTGACATTTAAAGCTTTAGGACATTTATGGGCATGCGATACAGTTTTAGACCGACAGTGATTTTTTTTACAAAAATCAATTTGTACATGTGTATATGTGCTAAAAATTATATCTTCACGTGCTAAATTTTAAGGACAAATGGGTTTGAATTATTCGACATTTCCTTAATATTGCGGTTTCTTGGACATTTCTGTTCTTTGAGCAGACACCCTTAACATTTTATGTTTCAAAATATAAAGATATGCAGATTTCGGTAAAGACATAAGAATATCTTCGTTACAAAATTGGGTTGTTCCTACATTTGTGTAACAATTCTATTTTTGTTAAAAGAAATTGATTTAAGAAAAAACGCTATTTTTGTTGAATATTTATCTAGTTAAAAAAGTCGTTAATTTCTTCATAATAGTTGGAACAAAAATCTCCATACAGTATCAAGCCAAATTTCTAAAAAGAAGGGAAATATGCTCTTAAGCTAATGGTTAAATCTCGAAAAAATGTTAAAATGCTAAAAGTTTTTAAAAGAAAGAGTTTAATGTCTGCTATTTTAGATTAATTCTGCGAATTGGTTTTGTCTGCAAAAACATAAAACAGAGAGATAAAAAGAATCACAACTAATTGAATAAATGGAGGATTGAAATGGAGAATGTGTCAAAGAGACAACAATCCAACCAAAGAGCAGAAAATGGTGCGTCTAAACACGGCTAAGGACTCATAAGTGCACTAATATGTTATAATATGCTACTAAGGACTAAAAGAGTGATGTGCAGTGTAAACAAATTTCTTATCTAGATTGAGATTGATATTTAATGCATATATTCAAATTTAAACAATAAAAGATCACTGATAATAATTGAACAATGCCTGTGACGGTTTTCGTTAATTTTTCCGAAAATCACTGAACTATGAGACACGTGTTAAATTACATAACTGATAACACTATTACCTTAAAAATTGAAAAATAATTATTATGTAGAGAGGAAAATTACGCAGACATTTAGATATATTTACCATAAAAATATGTTTTTAAATTTAAAAAAAAAATCATTTAATATGCATCGGTTTATGATTTAATGAAAACATATAGAAAATTGTTAAGCTGGTTTTTTTTCTGGAAGGAAAATAATGTTTGCATCGAGAAAAATAGCCCCTCCCCTATAAATGATCATTGATTTACCTAAGTGGTTGCTTAAATTTTGGAATCAATCGCGAGGCCTGACTGCCATAAACCACAGATTACGAACAGCAAACAGTGGATACACCAATTCATTGATATGTATGGAAGACAACGACGGACACAAAATGATTGCACTGAATAATTTCAACTACCATTGAGATAGATTTTTCAAATCTCCTTATCAAATTAGACCTGCATTTTAAAAAAAACCTTGGGATATCTATTACCGTTAGGTTTCAAATTAGAATTAAAATTACATTTTCCCAAAGAGTTTTATGTAAAACCCCGTGAATCTCACCTCCTAGAAATTTGAAGTGTCAGCTAAGATGTTTGAAAATATGTATGAATTTTCTTACATACTTGAAATTGGAAAGGAATATAAACACATTCAGTATGTTTACTGTACAAACAAACAACAGACACCAATTGTGTCTTATATTGTTGAAGTCATTTTTACTGAGAGCAAAATTTGATTAATTGATTATTCAGTGGTTGTTTAAACGTCCAGTGGCAAAGATTTCATGCATATTCAGGACGAAAAGTCGTTTCAGAAGTATATAAAGAAGTATTTGGTATTACAAATGTAAATTTTCTAATTATTTAGTAAATGTCATTTTCTTAGGTAGTTCTAATTAATTTGTAGGAATTAAATTTTTCTGACAACATAATATCTTTTGCTCTCAATTAACACATACGATTCTGATAACAATGGATAATATAAGGAACTTTGTAACTTAAAAAAAGAAATTATGATTGTTTAATCAGGTGTTATGTCAGTTCGCTTGTGTCAGTCGGATCACTGATTTTCGGCAATATCAAGGAAAAACCGACACGTTCTAAAGATTGTTCAACTACTCATTTATTGGTGAAATTATAACCTAATATGTCCTGTTGATAAGTATATATGTACAGAACTACAAAAATTTGCAGTGAATGTTAACATAAAAGAATCAAATAATTTCTGCTATGCTTGTAGTGAAAACGGAAACAGCTTACAATATGTTTTAGATATATACATATATAATCGTTTATAAAATGTATCCGTCAAAGTGAAAAAATATATAACATGTAAAAATACATAGATCATTCATTCATTGCAATCAATTATATCAAACATGTTAGTTAAACCATAGATGTATGGGTATTACATCTATGGTTAAACTGAATAATTTCTAGAACCAGTCACTCTCTGTAGATATAATGCATCGGACATTGTATGCATAAAAATAAAATCTCGATTTTTAAATGTATGAAATAAAATTAGTAAGAGTTTCGCGGAACACAATGTCTCGCCTTCGTTTGCCGTAAACTTGAACTCTCAGGGTGAGGCTGAACAAAATCAAGACACTATATTTTGATTGTTATGAGTTTCTGTCCAAGTTCACATTTACGTCCGGTGCCTATGAAATAGCCGACTTTAATTAAGTTATTTGAATCTGAGCTGGCAAAATAGCATATTATCTATTATGGTGGTAACGGCAAAACAGATACAAGTATTGCCTTTAATGAAAATGCATATCAATTTTAAATACTATTCTAAATAAAATAGCTTTGAGAATCGTGTAAAAAGCGTTCGTTGTTCAGTCGTCAATGAATCATTCAACGTGCGTGTATCGTGCGTGCGTGTATCGTGCGTGTATCGTGTATTTATCATTCATCGTGCATCGTGCGTGTATCGTGCGTTCATCATTCATCATTCATTTTGCGTTAATCCTCCGTGTAACGCTCATCGCTCATCGTGCGTGTATCGTGTATCGTGCGTGTACCGTGCGTGTATCGTGCATTCACCGTGCGTGTATCGTGCGTGCGTGTATCGTGCGTGTGGTCAGTTTGAATTTTAGAAGGTCTGTACATGTACTAAGGCACCACTATTGCTAAATTCAATCAGTAAACAACATTTGAACAATCAGTAATAATTCGAGAGGTTAATGCCAAAACCATGTATCTGAATTTTGCAGCATTTTTGGAAATCAATAAAAACATAAATTTTCACTTGTCCTTTGAATAAAATGCTTGAAATTTTATAGTTATGTAAAATTAAGAATAGTTAATAAAATGTCATCTCCCCTCAAGTAGTAATTATTATTTTAGTGATAATTTAATTGATTTACACTATACATTTTGTTTGCTGAATGTATTTGTTTTGATTAATACCAGCTATCAATGCCATTACAGAGTACTAACAATTGACTTTGCATTGATCTTTTCCATTGCCCATCCTTCTGACTCTTCGTCCGTTTGGCTTTTGTCTCTGTTTTTTTCTGACAATAATCTGTCCATGCGTTTAGCAGAATCATCTGTTGGTGTTGAAAAATTTGAATCACTTGAGTTATAATCATGTTTTGTAGGTTTAAATGAATCTCCACTCTCATAAATTGACTCCAATTCACTCCTTATCTCTTCAGTTGCTCTTTTTTGGTCATGTTTTCGTTATAACTGTTTCAGTGGTTCAGTGGTATATATTGTCGTCACTTGGTTCACTATCAGTTTGCTTATCCATAGAATGTGGTACGCATTGTTTTAATTTCTTTGTTTTTTTCGTCGTCTTTTATGTTTTCTTTGGTAATACAAGCCTACAGCGATAGTATCAGATTGGGTGGTTGTAGCTTGTTGTGATGTCATCGTTATTACGTAGCTTCTTTAGTGACAGTTGATTCCCTTATTGTATTTATAGTTGGATTAGCTCTTGTAGTTTCTGCTATTGTATCTTAAGTAGTAGTAAATGCAAATTCTGTGTTACATTGTAGCTGTCAACTCTTCATTGGTAGGGACAGGTGGTGTGGTTGTTATTGCAGTTTTTATTGCATTTGCTATTGATGGTGTCTCTACCGTGGTGATTGATTCGTCTGTCGTAGTAAATGCAGCTGTAGACGCAATTTTTTCATCTGTAGTAATTGTCGCTTTGATAGTGCAGGATGCAGCTATGGTGTTAGTTCTTGTCTCTGCAGTGGCGGTGCTAGATTATGTGTTGGTAGTATCTGTAGTTATCATTGCACATGCTGTTGAAGTAGTGTCTGTAAGGGTTTTTGATGAATATGTTATATTTATAACTGACACAGTAGCCGTTTCCACTTCTGTAGTGTATATATCTTGGGAAGTATCAGTGTCATCTTTGGGAATGGTTTCTGCAGTTGTCATTGCAATAACAGATTTATTCTTATCTAAAGTGTTTCTGGATTCTTCAGGAGCAGCTGTACCAGTTCCACTGGTAACTTCTGTATCATGTAGAGTAGTCATTCCAGTGTCGGTTGTCATGTAGATTAGTCATTCCAGTGTCGGTTGTCATGTAGAGTAGTCATTCCAGTGTCGGTTGTCATTTAGAGTAGTAATTCCAGTGTCAGTTGTCATGTAGAGTAGTCATTCCAGTGTCGGTTGTCATGTATTTTGTAATAGTGACAGGTAGTGTAGTGGTGTTGCAGTTGTTGAAAGAACTTTAACAGTGCTGTTTACTTCATCTGTCAAAATTACAGA
This sequence comes from Mytilus edulis, assembly GCA_019925275.1. Taxonomy (NCBI): domain Eukaryota; kingdom Metazoa; phylum Mollusca; class Bivalvia; order Mytilida; family Mytilidae; genus Mytilus; species Mytilus edulis. Next base: position 14,785 of record JAHUZM010000790.1, read on the forward strand.
ATCACCAGTCGTTGCCACCGCTTTGTTAGTTTTATCTTGTGCAGTAGTATTTGTAGTTTTTGTTTTATCGGTCGCGGTAATCAGTGTACTTGCTGATACAGTCGCTTCTGTAGCAGTGGTTGTTGAACCTGTCATAAGTGTAACAGTCACATTAGTAGTTGTGAAATATTTTGTAGTATTTTCAGCATAATAAGTTGCAGTTTCATTTGGTATTTTTCGCACCTTCAGTTGTTATGGCAGCTAGCAAGATGATAGCATCTGCAGAATTCGTTGTACTTATTGTTGTAGTAGTGTCTACAGTGGTGGTTTCTGTTATTGCTGTAATGGTACTAGCCTCACCAGGTATCTTATTTGAATCTGGTTCCCTTGTTGTTGTTTTATCTTGGGATGGTGTCAATACTATAGCGGTAGTGGCTAAATGTGTATCGGTAGTTTCTAAAGTTCTTGATATGGCTCTAGTTTCTTCTACAGAGGAACCAGTATTATTTTCTGTATTTGCAGTTGCTATTAACACTGATGATGTAGTTGTCCATTCATGTTGAAAGTCTAAAATGAATTAAAAACAAATATTTTAAATAAATAAAAAGAAACTTGCCAATACACAAAAATTGATTTATCTTAAATTCTGATAGAATGATTTTTTTCTATATTTAAAATCATTATTTTGAGTCTTTTGTTTAAACTGTAAGAATTCAACATTTAATTTTAACCAAATAGCTACCTGTTTAAACTGCAATATATGTGTAAACATTGTTAAGAGTTAAAGTCTTTAAAGTTTGTTATACCCTCCTGTTATATAAGTACATGTAGTTATGTTTCTCCGGAATTTTTTAACCTTTTAGTTTTTAACCGGATTTAGAGGGAAAATTGGCTGCCAAACAGTGTGCGTTCATTAACATGCAAACGCTTTAACAAACATTTTTCAATTTTAGATATGTTTTTTTTACATATTTTTCAAGACGTTTGCACAAAATATTAAGATGTGCACGTGTGCAATATGATTGAACATAAAACCATATTTATAATCCAGACAAGGGTGTGGGGTTTCTAGGCATAGATAATTATGGTTCCTATACCCTATACATGTATACTAAATTTGTCCCTATACCCTATACATGTATACTAAATTGGTCCCCACACCCTATAAATGTATACTAAATTGGTCCCTATACCCTTTACATGTATACTAAATATTACATAACAGTATATTAACTGTTGTGCTAAGCTCTTGGGAGCTTTAAATTTATTCTAGATATTTTTACAGTTGATACATTTTAATTTATCAAACTTACCTTTTGTCGGATGTATTCCACTTTGTTTAATTATATTCATACCTCCTTGCAGTTTGCTGAAAAAAAATGAAAGTAAAGAAATTTACAACATTTCAATCTTTATTCTTAAACATTAATTTATAGATTAAATACTGATTACTTAATAAATCTTAATTTCTTAATAATATATAATCATGCAGCACATGTTGTTATTAATTATAATAACTGATAAAAGAAATTTGAAATATTTGAAACTAATAATTAATACAAACAGTGCAACCTGATTAAACCGAACCCTGAATAAACCGGAAACCTGTCTAATCCAAACTTGTTCTGAAGACCAATCATATCACATTTTATGCATTGTGAACCTGATGAAACCGAATACCTGCCAAAACCGAACGAAATCTCAAGTCCCGAAGGTGTTCGGTTTAGTCAGGTTTCACTGTACATACCTTTTTTTATGATCCAATTTCCGGTTTTCTATAATTTCTTTTTACAACTGTTTTCTGGATGACTCACATACGCCTCAGCTAAGGAATTCTTTATAAAATTATCTGATAACCAAAGAACCTTAACTTTACTTACTGTTTCCTGTCTCTACATATCATAATTTATTTTAACATTTGCAACATATTATCTACAGATGTGTGATTATAGCTTACACAATCTAGATATAAATTAAACATTGTGCAGTGCCAAAACCAGGTATCTCTATGTAATATATATTGGCATGAATTGTAAGATTAATTTAAATTCCCGTATGAAAGAAAATAAAATCTTCAGATAAGACTTTCTTTCTTATAGAATAACAATATACAAAAATCCTAAAGTAATGCAAGTTCAATTCAGCTGAATGTGTGACTATTTGGCAGTTGACTTTTTGTGGTAAATTTGATAAGACTTTTCAGTTCTGGTCAATAAACAATACAAACCTTATCGTATTGGTCTGATAATTACAGATATGAATTATCGCATACCTATAAACATATTAGATACAAAAACTAAAACTTGAAATTTTTTCAGATGCTACATTTTGTCAGTAACCCATGTATATTTTTCATGTACATTGAAAAATCCTCATGTTTTATTTGTATACTTGCATCGGCATCCATCATGCACATATATGGGGGTGGTGGTAAAGAAATAGAAAACCTATAAATAAACTCATCATAGATACCAGGATTGAAATTTTATATTTGCGCCAGACGCGCGTTTTGTCTACAGAAGACTCATCAATGTCGAGAAGGCCAAATAAAGTACGAAGTTGAAGATCAATTGACTTTGTATCAAAAAAGTCATACAAAGTCATTAAATATACCCATCATAGATTCCAGGGTTGAAATTTTGTACGCCACATGCGCGTTTCGTCTACAAAAGACTCATCAGATATGCTTCAATTAAAAAAGTTAAAAAGGCCAAATAAATTACAAAGCACAAAGGGCCAACATTTTTTAAAGGTTTTCTCATATACAACATGTACAACTAAGGTTATCTATTCCAGGGATAAACAATATTGTAGAATTTCGACAACTGACAAAATCAAACGCTTTCAATCAACGACAAGTGAAAAATAACTGACATTTTCCTCGAAAATCTGATAATATGTTGTTTGATTCAACATGTTCAATTTATTGGCATATTATAATGTTACATTGTTC
>JAHUZM010000791.1:0-17681 GCA_019925275.1 Mytilus edulis
AATTTGGGTTTTGACCAAGCAAAAACACGCCACCTCAACAATAACAAATTCGGCTTTTCGCCTTTGATCAAACTTCCTGTTCTGTTCTGATCTGTTCTTGAAGCTCGGTTATATATTTCAGTTCTAGCGAGATTGTTCTTCATATTAATTATTCAACGATAAAGCTAAAAGTAATTCAGTTATAAATTATAACGCACCAGAACGGACTTTAATGAAACATTTAATCAAACAGGAACAACATATTTATTGACAAAATATAAACTCTGGAAGTATACAGGATGTTAATGTCACCTGGTGGCTTTTGATATGACACGATACACCTTATCGCTATTTGTCCGCCATTACTGGATACTGAGACATAACATAGTAGTCTCTGCTGGATATATTACACAGGCTTCCATAAAATTTTGACGTCAGAAAACAAAATGTCTTAGTTTAAAAAAAATAAGCTATCATGACCATTACGTTTTTCGATATGTGCGTGCGTGCGTCCGTCTTTTCGTTCGATCATCCGTCGCTCCCGCTTCAGGTTAAAGTTAATAGAGTGGGGTGCTCATTTTCGCCACATGTTTTCTACAGTTTATGTTCAGGTCTAAATGTTTTTGAAGTATACTGATATTTCTATATGAAGATAACTTCAAATGCAAAATATACTTAAGCTTGAAAACCGGTTTGTTTTAAGAAAATCATCTGAAAAGTAAGATGAAAGGGTGTTTGAAATTTCCGGATGTAGTGTCAATGGGGGACACATATTCGCCGTTTTTACACATCTATTTAAAACCAAATAACCGCAGCTTTTAACAATTTTTATCAAATCAATTGCATTATAGATGAATAGCAGACATTTCTTTATTCCGGAAATTGTCCGAAAATCGTTGTCCGTTTTTCGGTCATTTTCGGTAGGAACCGCAATTTTGTCTCAGTTTAAAAAAATATTATATTTGTTATAAAAATATAATTTACGGGTACATTTCTTCCATTTCAGCCATCCTTTGAAGTTTTTACACCTCAAAATCCTTAAACGGCGAAATTGTGTCCCCGGCGAAAATGAGCACGTACCCCACTCTATAGTTTTTCAATATAGTTTTTCATGAAGTTGAAGTCCAATCAATTTGAAACTTAGACCATATGTTAATGCTAAGGGACGGTGCATTATTTATCAAGCAGGGGGGACCGGTGCAAATGGTAAGGGGACATATACATTTTTCAACGTGCAAAGTAGTGGGACCTGATGATTTTTCATTATCTTAATGCATGGGACATACACTTTTTTCAAATGCTTAAAGGGAAATTCCGCGATTTTTTACTTATCATCTAATTATGTTCATCTTAACATAAAAAACACATTTGCAAAGTTTTAAATTTATATTCCTTCTAATAACGGAGAAAATCAAGTATTTGTAACTTTTTTGGTTGAATTCTCGAGTGGGTCGTGACGTTTTAGCCCGATTTGTTGAATTCTGGGAAAAAATAAAATCTGTTTAACTCTTATAGCTTATCGACAATATACGTAATTAAAAGCTCACAGCTGACGAATGGTCGTAGTTATTAACCACAATATAAGAATGAACGAAAATGAATATGCATATACCGTTTTGTATTGATTGAATTAAACTCCTATAAAATATCTCTAGTAAATGTTTTCGAATAAATTTCATTAATTATTGTTGAGATTTTTTTCATAAGATATTTATTGAACAATTTTACTGATATTGAACTGAAAATATTTCAGTTCTATTTACCGTTATTGTTTTGATGTTTTCAATGCAACTAATGTGTGAGCAGAGTGTGTATGTTCCAGACCATATGAGTATTTGGACCGTACGCGTACGGTCCGGACCGTATACGTATACTCGTACGGTCCGACCATACGCGTACGGTCGGACCGTATGAGTATACGCATATGGTCCAGTAAGAGCTGACCATACATGTTGTTGGATCATATGGGTTAAATTTAAACAAACATTTATTTTTAGTTTTATAAATTTTTATCATTGCAATTAGATGGATAAAATGAACAAATGAACAATTGAAATTAAATATTTGTTTAATTGTATATCTGAATCCTATTTTGGTATTCTCGCCCAAGGTGACACTTGCTACCACAAGTAATGTAATATATTTTACAATTACATGTTTGCAGGTCATTCATGTTCCTTTGCATTTGCATTTTTTTGTAAAGTTTCTAATATTCTAAAACAATTGTCCTCCCACATTATGTTTACTTCCGATATCGTCAATTTAATGATTCAATTAATGTATTACTGATCGACATGCTAAAAACAAGATAGTAACAGATTTAATTAGCGTGAATTTTTTTAAATAGTTAAAAAATAAGGTTTTTATTTCAATTAAAATTGAACTTTTCCATATTAATTCGAGAGTTAAGTAATGTTGATCTGTTACATGCATCTGTAACTTATAAACTTAAGCAACTTCTTAATCATATTAATCAGACCGTACGCGTACGGTCCGACCGTATGAGTATTTTGAAAAAGTATGCATACGGTCCAGACCGTACGCGTACGGTCCAAATACTCATACGGTCTAGAACATGTATATTATTTTGTAAAGGTCACTGTATATTACTCGGCTTGAAGTCAATTCGTTTACCTTGTAGCTATTTAGCCGCAGGTGTGAGTTCAAGCGTACACAGGTATGAATGTTGTTATTTGGAAAGGATAAACAGAAAGGATTAGATAGAGTATGCTGTATTTAATACACTAAGATTTAATACACGACGAGAATAAAGATACAATAATTAAATTGTGTAAATTAATTGAAAATAAAATTCAGATTCATAATTCCGAAAGTGTATAAAATAAAAGGAAACAATTTTGGATTACTTTCTTAGCGGCAATTGGCGTAAAGATTCAAGTATGAAGTAAAAAGTAGTAGTTTTAATCTTTAATAAAAACTAAATGCAATATTTCCCAATTTGATATACCATTGCACATCTGTTTGATATCATTGACTTTACCGGAATTTCTTAACTGGTATTCAAATCTGGCTGTGTTTAATGCTCATAAAACTATCGCAATTTTAAAGTTTTTAATTGAAAAAAATACAACATACAACATGCATGATTTTTTTTTAGTTTCTTTTTAACATTTCATTCTTACATAATTAAATTCATTTGACAATCATTTAAACGAACTTTTTGTAAAAAGAATACCAATGATCTAAGCTAAGGCATTATTTTTTTTGAGAATTTTTGTACATTTTTTTTTTAAAAATTCGATGATAATATTTGTGCAATGCTGAACATGATAGCCGTCATTAATCCAAATAAGTAATACAGTAGTTGTAATAAAACTTATATTTTAGTCATACATAACTGATATTGACGAATTTAGAATAGTTCGTCCATACATCGTTGTTCTTGAAACAATCATTATTAGTATACATGTAAGTTTCCTGACGTATAAGTGCCATTGAGGATGAGCTCTAGAGAAAGCAGACTAGTAGCGTTTCGTTAGTTTGTTTGTTGGGAAAGGAGAGGAATTGCAATCACTTGTACAGATAAACGACAGAATTACCATACAAGCATTTATAGTCAACACAACCAGAAAGAGTTCCCATCGTTGGACGGGGAATATGAAGGCTTCCAAGAATGAACAAGTGACATGTCTAACCCTGAACAGTTAGAAAACGGACTATCGACATCGACCGCTTGTTCTTGATATTTGAAACTGCATGCATATATACGTATACGTTTATGATAGTGATGAGTTCTTGCGTCTGACAAAAACTAAATTCCTTCATGGTTATATCTTGCCATACGTTTATATTGGTTTGTAAGGTGATTACTCAAAATCCGTTTATTTGAAGATGTAGATTCATTTCAATACAGAAATTTCGTCTATATATTAATTTTCACAAGTGTATACCACGGAGAAGCTCTGAAGGTACATTACTCCCATTTTGTTTGGGTGTGAACCATCGATGTTCACAGCAATATCAAAGAATAAGATGATGATGGTAGAAAGAACTATGGGCGTCATGTGGCAAATATTACATGCATATCGGACCATGAGTTGTCAATCTGTATGAAAAGATTTCCAATACAACCATATTATTGAGAAGGAATGTTTACATGCTATACTCTCGTACTAGTATTACAGGGTTCTTGTGGCGTCCACCCTAGACACACATCTTTTTAACGATGTTTAAAAAAAAGACAGAACCAATTTAATGTCATATTTCCCTTGGATACCAAGAAAGAAAATAAATCCAGAAATTAATTTGAAACTTTGATACTCAATAGTTTCCCAGCAAAATATTCACATCCCTTGGAGATAATTAGTGTTCGTCCAGTGCCATATATAACAATTGTGATGACGAATTCCTTCCTTTGTTCGAGAACAATCTTATTGAAATATAAATCTGTGATTTTACTATGTCCACAACTTCGAAGAACCAAAGCAAATTATACATCGACCTGTATTTAAATCAAATTGGTTCTCTTCTTCTTCTTCTTCTAGTATATAGATCTAATAGTCTAACAACATTCGATGATGACATACTGTTGGCATACGTGGACTAGTCTATTTACAAAAACTTTATTCAAAATATATGTTTTTTTCTTATGTTCAATGTATACATGTATATATATTTTAAATTGCGCTATAGTTCCGTAACTTTCTACCCAGTCGTATAAACGAATCGTCGACAAGTGCGTACATTTTTTTAAATCAATATTTCTGGTATGTTCCAATCTGTCCTTCACTATTGACAATGAATATAAATTACATTTTCCCAAATTCACCCTTGGAAAAAATATTTAAATAGATTTTAATTTCATCAAATCTTATTTTTTGGGTATTATTTATATTTTTATGAATAATATTCTTTACACCAAAAATGTTATTTATAAACAAGCGTATGAGTTTAGTAATGACAAGTAAGACAGAGTTGTATATTATACATCTGATAGTTCAAAATGGAAAGTTATAAGTTATCCGCCGTGTACACTGATCAATACCTGCAGAGGTGTAACGATGCATGAACTTGCAAGCCCGACAGGAAATCGCGTGAATACCTGGACGTGTCACCTCACACCCCTCACAATACCTTTGGAAGTAATACCTTTAGCCATGCTAGTGATCAGATGAGGGAAGATCAGAATTTATTTGAAAAAAAAAGTTTATTACTTTAAAGAATTATGAACAAATTAGATTTTCGAAAACAATTTTCACGGAACAATTATTGATCATTATTTATGATTTCAACTTTGACTTTTTACCTAATTCCAATATCAACAGTTTAATAACAACAGACCATGGTAATTTAAAAAAATAAGAATATTTTCCGTATCAAGTTAGTTAGTCGGATAAAACAACCGTACGATTGACAAGATATCGACACGCAATTACGACTACATCGGTTACTGTAGTTTTGTTCCTTTGTGGTTTATAGACATATCGTTGTTATTAATCGGGAAAGAAGACAAAATGGCCGAACGCAGAGAATTGATACTCTAAATTTAAAATCGATGGTGATCGCTTAAATAGCGGAATAAAACTTTAATAACTATGAATTTGAGAATTTTTATACTGAATGAACATAATATAAATTTTTGATTTTTTTGCGAAGTTTCCCTTTAAATTCAAAATTCAAAAATTTTTCAAGATTATCTGATGAAATGAAATTTGTTTGGAGTCTTTCATCTGAAGATTTGTTTGTTACTTCAAACTTATCTAATTTATTGCACTCCCTTTTTGAAGAACGAAAGAAAATTATAGAAAATATTGTTGTTTGAAAGAAAAAAAAATAGAAGAAAAATAAATATAGATATATACAGTGTATATAAAGTGCGAATCAAGCTAGTTAATTTTTACTGTTATATGCGGGTATGTCTATTGTAGAATAAAGGATCATGGGAAAACTGTATTTGTTTACGTTTTGAAAATATCAAGTTAAAGGATTTTAAGTTAAGTTTTAACATATTTTCATTGTGATATGTCTTTATAATATACAAACATAGCATTAAACTTCAAATAAGTGTTATAAAAGCATCATAATATAGCATATCGATTATTGAAAGCGATCCATTTTAACTATAGATGCGATGAATTATCACTGTTAGTGCAGTCATTATTAATGTAGAATTTTCAAAGATGCGAGGAATTTTTATTGTAGAATTATGTGATAAATGCACTTGCAACAAATGAAAAAAAACTTAGTTGATGACTTTAGGATTTATGATACATGTATTTTCCAATTGAAATACAAACTCCTCATTCATTCTTCATCAAATATATAGCTTTTCAAACTTGTAACAAAAGCGATTCTCAAAATGTCATATTGTATTCTTCAGATTACGTTTCTCCTTGATTTTAACTTATATAGTGAATCACTGGAGCGTGACAGCCGGGCCCTCTTAAGCAGTCAGTGGGCCCCTACTTATGAAAAATTCTAGATCCGCGAATGGATACTACCACAGAGGTAAAACCATGCACATTTGGGTTATTGTACACGAAATGCATGCTACAATTCATATTTGTTGATTTTAGACCCTTTGGAACTCTATGTGGGCTATTTCAGCAACTTGGCAAAAAATCCCCAAACTTGATACATGGTCAGATTCAGCATGTCAACGAATTCCAAATATCTATATTAAAGGACTTTTGTCTATAAATTTGGACCCCACAAAATTGAAAAAGGGACCAAAAATATGAAAAAATGCATGCATCGGATACTTTTGTTATTGAAGGCATGACTGTAACAATAGGATGAATATACAAAAATATCTTTTTCTGGGGTCTCATTGGGGGGTTCTGATCCCGGATCCCGCTTACTGTTTTGTCAGATTCCCGTATTCCGCTTATTGTTTTGTCAGATTCCCGTATCCCGCTTATACTATGCAGTTCTAATTTTTTGTAATTATCCGTGTCCCGCTAGACTTCATTTCCCGTTTTTTCTCTACACAATCATTTGACTTTCACCTGTCACGCTTGCAAAAAATCGGCAATCCGGCGTGACGCTTATACCCAAATGCGACCCACTATTTTACTCTATTTTGACTCATATAAAGCCCATTATAAATATATTAAAAAAAGTAGCGTAGATTTTTTCATCCCTTTTTATCCCGTCTCGTTTCGTTTTTGAGCCATATAGATGTCGTATGTGACAATGAGACAACTCTCCATCCGAGTCACAATTTATAAAAGTAGACCATTATACGTCAAAATACGGTCTTCAACATGGAGTCTTGGCTCACACCGAACAGCAAGTTATAAAGGGCTCCAGTGTAAAACCTTTTAAACGGGAAAACAAAGGTGCAATCTATATCAAGATGTACGTAATTAGTGGTGAAGTGTCATGGAAATGGATAAAAAAATAAGGATAAAGATCTCTATACGCTTTATAAGAAACTAAATGGAATACATTTGAAATAAATGTTATTTCTATTGAATTTAGTAGAGTGTTTTAAAACCAAACTTTTATCCGTAAGTTAAATTTTATCAAATCTTTCTCTTACTTTATCTATTATTTGAGCAAGTCGGCTAAATTAAGGCTTTACAGCTAATTTCCTAATGCATGTAAAGCAAAACTTTGGTTGGCTTGCTTGCTTTGTTTGTATAATTGTTTATACAAACTTTGTAAATAAGATTGACATTTTTAAACAATATGAATAGGCATAGTTTAACCTGTATTTTTAATATTTGAATTAAATTGGGTGTTATCATAATGAATATCCAATAAAAAAAGCAAGCAAATCAACTAAAGTCTTGCTCTACATGCGTAAAGAAATGAGCTGTAATAGATAAAAAAATAAATAATTATACAGTGAAAATGCACCGCATATACAATACTAATGATTCGCTCCACAGTTAAAATGAAAGAATAGTATCATTATTCGACAGTAAACATGACTAGCATTACGAAATCATCATAGTGGAATTTAGTTAAATATGAAGAAACTGAATGACAAAACATATTCTACGTTATACAACTTTAATAATTGTATTAAAATGAATATTTTTTACTGCAACAACATCTCACCTGTTAGTTATAAAGCACCTGCACGATCTGTTCGTGAAATGTCCTAAAAATTCACTTATTTTGGTATATATTTCACAGTTGGATGGCTTTAGGCGCGATAAATCCCGCTCGCATCTCTTACTTTGTTTTATTAGTATTATGTATTTCTGAACATATACATTTTAACTATTTTTCTTCATTTTCTTCAAAAATTAAAAAAAGTTCGTCTGTTTATTTATCATTCTACATTAGACATTTATGGCATATACAGTAAAAATTATATTTTAGGATCCGCACTTTACATACACTGTATATATATATATATAGGAAATAAAACTGATCAGGAGCTGTCTCCCATAGACCTAGAACTATAAAAATTTATGTAATTTCTCCAGGTCACAGTGGCACCCATAACAACTATGTTTTGTCAATAACTTGGTTTATATCAGGTTAATTAGTGTAAATGTGTATTCATGTGGTTTTTTGTTTAAATGTACTTTAATCATTCTAATCATTTTCTGTGCTTTATTTTGTAATTCATTTGATTGTATAGCTCAAATTTTGGGCACCATGATTGGTTAATAAAATTATCTATCTATCTATCCCATTATAAAAAGACTATTATTTTGCAAACTACCATAGATTTCTGGTAATTGTTTTGCATAAAACCACATTGGAGCTAGTCCCTGTATTTTTTTTTCAAGTTGACATCAGCTACCCACCCTACCTCATCATTACAGAAAAGTTAATAAACAAATTTCTACGGCAATACTTTTGTCCGCACAATGTGTAAAGGGGGGTTGGAAAGCTGATGTCTACTGGAGGAAAAATTCAAGGTTGCTGTTCGGCTTATTTTTTTGTTTTAAAAGATAGGTCCAAAGTTGGGTTCGGACACCCAACCCCACCCTTACCGAAAATGTAATAAAATTTGTACGCACTAGGTGCAAAGGGAAGGTATGTAGCTGAGGTCTACAGTAGAAAAAATACAGGGTGTTGTTCTGCTTAGTGTTTTTTTCTAAAGTAGGTCTAAAGTTGAGTTCGGATACCCTACCCAACCCAACCATTACAGTTAATAAAAAATATTCTACTGCAATACTTTTATCTGCAGTAGGTGAAAACGTAAGCTAGAGATCTATGGCTTACTTGATCAAAATTACAAGTTAATGTATAGCACGCAAGGCCGTAGCTACCCTTGAGGCAAAAGTGAGGCAAACTCAAATTTTGACACTGATTAATTTTTTTATACATATACATGTATTTTAATATAATAGTCATTTGTTGTTCTGTCTCAACCTTAATTTCTATAACTTGTCATCCTTCCTTTTAAACTATTCCTCCTGGATATAACTCAGCATCTCAACGGGTGATGTTTCTCAATTACATTAACCTAGTAACGATAATCATCATGGATCTTTAGTTAACAACAGGCTCTTGCAGAAAAAGGAAAAGCGACACTGAAGGTAAAGAAGGAATAATTCTAGTAAACTAGTTTTTTGTGAACAGAGTCCGAGTATTGCATATAACTTCATTAGAACAATCAAAAACCGATAAGTAGACTGACAAAGAAAGTACTGGTCTTCGGAAGGGGGCAGTACTGTCTGCGTATTCATTTCTCCGTTTCACCAACTTTTGACAAATCAAGTACTGGGCATCGCAAGGGGCAGTTGTGTCTGCGTATTCATTTCAAAAACTTTAAACTTTCTATTTACAGATAAATGAAATCTAAATAATATTAAACATGAATGCATGGATAATTTTTTATCCATGTTTCTTTAACCTTAAAAATTGAAAGAATATCCCATATTCCAACTTGATATTATTGAGGAATGGTAGAACCTTTGACACAGGATTTTGTCTTTACTTATTCGGGACTACGGAATTTCGTTTCTTTATGTTCGGGGTTTCGGAATCGGACACCCCAAACCCTAACCCCTAAATTTATAGATTCTGGAACTAAAATACCAACAACTATTTCCAGAAATAATATGAAATTACGGAACTACATGTACAAACGTCAAAAACTCCATTCCAATTCCCCTGTACCCATATATAGATAGAATCATATACATGTATCTTACCTCATTCAATCCCTAGTTTGTCTACTCTTTGACAGCATAAAAGCGAGTTTAATATTTTGTAACTGCGATTGTATGATGGTGCTTACAGGAAAGCTTAATTCCCTTTTGCAAACAAACCTGTTACTACCGATGCTGCTACCGAATTGCTGATGGAGAAGGAATTGGATAAAGACATTGATCAATTGTGTTGATGATGATGTGCTACCTTTAGAAACACAGACTGTCCTGACACAAACTGAAAACTTGGAAAAGAGCATGCATGAGCGGCGAGAGATTGTGCGGTCTTGTCATGCTCCATGTTCATCGCGATAAGGATATCAGCAGACCAAATTATGAATTCTGAAACGATTTGACTGAACCGGCCATAGAAAAATTTGGAAAACTCTACTGAATCGATGTTTGTTCTATGTTCTGGCAGCAAACTCAAATTTGGATGATTATCTTACATATCATGAAAAAATAAAGTTGTTAAAAATTTGGTGTTAGTAAAAGTCTTAAAATATGAAAAATTTATATAAAAAGTGTCCAAATTCAAAACATTATTAAACTCTCTAAAAATGCCTAGAATGCAGGATTTTGCACCATTCATTTCATACCCTCCAAAAAAAATTCGCCTCGCTTCGCCTCGCTTCGCTCGGCTCAATTATTTGCCTCACTAAAATAAGATGCCTAGCTACGGCCTTGCCACGGATTAATATTTTTAAGCTTATAAATAATTTCCTTGCTCACCATAATTTAAATACAAAAAATAAACCTTACGTCAAATCATAATTAAGCAAATTCTACTAGTTCAGATGTAGAATGTTTTGTAAAAACAGTTTTGTGTGGCAAAAAAAAAGTTAATGCACGAGTGCAACTTTCCTTTCTTCTTATGCAGAACAATTATTATTTTTCATGAACTATTTGACAGGATGCCGAGAATATTGAAAGCTATTTCACACAATAGTGCAATTTTGTCATCATTTAAAAAAAAAAACATAATTATTTACGATTCTATAAACCCACAAAAGTGTTTAAAATTTAAAATATAAAGCGTGCAGCACGCTGTGTAATATATTGAAAGCGATTCGTATTGCCTTTATATAACTAATGAACCAGAAATGAAATTTGAAAATTCATTGAATAGTGTCTTTGGCTGCTTAATTATATATTAAAAACTGATGATATAGTGGTTATTTATTAATAAAAACATTTGAAGTATGCAACATTTGTGTTTATATAAATATTTGAAAACTGGCTGCTACCGACTGAGCCTGGTCTCACAAACTCCGCATTTTCATTTCAGCCGATTGCATTGAGTGTGTGGACAAACGTAATATCTTTGGTTAACTTGCTTGTTAGCTGAACCGTGAAGTAATTATTAGGTAAGGTAAACTACTCTCCTGTAGAAGTAGCCTAGTCATACTGTCATATTGATTGGTTATCTGTCAGACTAGTCTACTCTTAAAAGAGGGTAGTTTACCTAACCTAATAATGCAAGCAAGCTAACCAAGGATACTACCTTTGCCTACACACTCAATGCAATCGGCTGTAACGCTTTACATTACAGGTTGCAACACCTTGCCAAATTATGGGGTTCCAATAGACGTTTGGAAAATTATTGTAATCAGACGCTTGGTGACCCTGATTAACCCGAACGACGTAGGAGTTGGGTTAAAGGGTCACACGAGCCGTGCAGATTGCATCCAATATACCGATTTGATTTGCCAATAACTGTTTTAACACATGACGCCATCAATTTACGTGAACGTTTTAGAAATATGCAAACGATATTCCGCGATCCACATCTCTTAGTAACGTTTCTTGTAGAGTATAGAAAGGTGAAAACACTCCTTGATCATGTTGATGTAGTAAGAGGTTGGTAAGTTTTAAATAAAAATTTTTTTTTATATTTAGGTTTCTTCCTAAATTGTTACACTATTTGCGATTTAATTGTAAATTCCTTTTATCGTTTCTGTTGAATTTATTCATATTTTTTTGTTGTTGCAATCAGTGACGATATTGTACTTTCAAATCGGTATTATAGAGTAAAGATTAATTGCTTTTCTTTCCTTAATAATATGCTTAGAGGAAGATAAACCGAGGAAGATGTTAGTACATAAATTTAAAATGTTAAATAAACAGACACAACGATTCTCTTTACAATCTTTAACCCCCACCCCAAAATTAAATTCGATACCCAAATAGTCCCTTTATAGGAATAAATATGCCAGAAATCGTGATGAATTTCGTTGAGTCTAAAACATATTCAAATCAGATTTCTTTTTGGCAATTACAGAAAATCGTTATTATCTGTTCTGACTTTAAAACACTGATTTAAGAATTACGCGCATTGTGTACACAAAATGAAATAAAATATTTTATGTCCCAGTTTAGACAATAGAAAAGGAGGGAGACACATTTCTTGTTTCATCAGGGGGCTCGTTTGGCAAGCAGTATTCTTCAACTGCAATCACTAGACAGTCAACACTGAGGGTTAGAGGGTGAACTCCGCCCGTGCGGGGGTTTTCGACTCCAATATTTATTAATTAAAACTGTCACGATGTTTGTACAAGGTGTTTCATTAATCAACTTTTTTGTAACTTCGAATCAGATGGTAGATTCGTGTTTTTTGTTTTTTTTGGGGGGGGGGGGGTGAGGGGAAAGGGGGGGCGAATATGTTGTTCATCTTGAATCGGACAACTCAACATTTTTAGTCTCGCTACAATCGTTGATATTTTTTATTTTATAGAAAACATGCATGTAACAACCCCTTCAGAATCCAGGAAACCACCCTAAAGGTAAGAATAAATTTGAACTGTGCAGTTCTGAGGTAGTTAATGCACACCTTAGCTGTGCATTATTCAGATTATAGCACAGTAAGAACAAAGATATTTTACCCATGTCATGTACTTATGGTGAAATAAAGACTGCAATACAAATAAAAGATTCGCAAATGATCATGACTTTTATTTGAATTAAAATGAGCAAACCCACAATCCATCAATAAACCAACCAATCAATCAATCAATTGAGAATGGAAATAAAGAATTTGTCAAAGAGACAACAACCCAACCAAAGAGCAGAAAACAGAAAACAGTCGAAGGCCACCAATGTGTCTTCAAAATAACAAAAATATTCCCGCAACCAGAGGCGGGCTTCATCTGGTCCCTAAATAAAAAAATATATATATACTAGTTGTGTGAAAATGGACGTCAAACTAAACTAAAATTAATAAAAAAAAATAACAAAAAATAACAAAGGCCAGTCTACTGACTTCGGACAGGCGCAAAAATGTGGCGAGGCATAAACATGCTTTGTGAGATCTCAACCCTCCTGCTATACAACTATAGAATAAGAATGTAGAATAAACAAACACACAACAATATGTACAGAAAAACTCAGTTTAAAAGAAATCCGAGTCCGATGTCAGAATAGGTAACAAAAGAAACTACGCAAAATGAAAAATATTCATAAATTAACAAAGAACTACTAGCAGTATCTGACATGCCAGCTCCAGACCCAATTAAATCGATCGAAAGATAATATAGATATAAGAAGATGTGGTATGAGTGCAAATGCGACAACTCTCTATCCAAGTCACAATTTGTAAAAGTAAACGTCAAAGTACCATCTTCAACACGGAGCCTTGGGTCACACCGAATAGCAAGTTATAAAGGTACATGAATGCCCCACTCGCAATATCATTTTCTATGTTTAGGGGACCGTGAAATTGAGGGTCAGAACTCTATATTTGGCATTAAAATTAGAAAGATCATATAATATGGAATATGTGTACTGAGTTTCAAATTGATTTGACTGCAACTTCATCAAAAGCTACCTTTACCAAAAACTTTAACCTGAAGCGAAACAGACGGATCAACGGAAGAACAAACGACACCTCCTTATTAAAAAGTTGAGAGGGGGACTTTTATTTCTTTGGAAAGTTTAAATGTTTTCCTCCCAGGTCACCCAGTTTGAATTGGATATTTTGACATTTTGCTGTGCTCTTGGATTTGTGTTAAGAGCCCTCCAGAGCTCATGGTCTGTTGGTGGGTAAGCTTTGGATGTCTGTTTGAAAATTGCATACGGTGATTTGGTGATGTCTTCATACCATGCATTGTCCCATTACTTTATATAGACAGCTTATCAGTCATCCTGATCTTTCAAAATAGCTCTCCTGGCCTTTTGTATAGTCAGACGAGAAAAAAGATATAAACTGACTTAGCTTGGTATATACATGTATATTCAATATACTCATATAAATTCAAGTCAAATTAAATATTTTAAAACAACATAAAAACAAGAATGTGTCCTCAGTACACGAATGCCCCACTCGCACTATCATTTTCTATGTTCAGTGGACCGTGAAATTCGGGTAAAATCTCTAATTTGGCATTAAAATTAAAAAGATCATATCATAGGGAACATGTGTACCAAGTTTGAAGTCAATTGGACTTCAACTTCATCAAAAACTACCTTGACCAAAAACTTTAACCTGAAGCGGGACAGACGGACGAACAGACAGACAGACGGACGAACGGACGGACGGACGGACGGACGGACGAACGGACGCACAGACCAGAAAACATAATGCCCCTCTACTATCGTAGGTGGGGCATAATAACAAGCTTTTTTTTCTTCTGCGGCGACGTTAACGGAACACCAACTAAGTAATCGATCTTTATGACTATGGCTTCAATATTCCAATCCACTGTAAATAAATATGTTTAAACTAACAATAGCCACACACTTGACTATGGATTACAATGTTTTTTTCTTTATCCTACATATGTCTTTTGATATTGTTCCTACATGTAAATACTAAAAGTCTTACACTGTATCTATATATTTTGCTCCGAGACCAGAATTTATTCCAGTTCTGGGGTCCTTGAGCCCTACCCTCGCCAAATATATAGTTTGCTTTATTTATACTAGAGGCTAGTTACCAGGTTACGGTTCTATCTTATCATCTTAGATCAACCTCTCCAAACTTAAAAGATCACGCACCATTATTGTTTAGATTGATTAATACTTTTGCATCTGTCGATATTTTCTTCTATTAAAACCGCTGTGCATGTATACTTTAACAACCGGGCTAGTTTGTTTGTCAGTTTTAAAAGTAGTTACTTTGTTAGTGTGATGTTGTCATCAATCTATTTATTTGTACCATCTTTATATAATATTAAATTGTACAATTTAAATTTGTAATTCGTTTAATATTTAAATATGATAATGTATTCTTTATCAAAGATAATTTTAAAAAGGTATTTGAAAGTCTTTGATTACTTTATCACCGTAGTTCATGCGGTCTATTTTGTCTACACTATGTTGAAAGAACACCGGGGTGGTTACAGTGGCAATATTTCCCATCAATGGACTGTGAAACAATAATAAAGATAAAAAAAAAATGACTGTGAAACAAGAAAGGAAAACATCTTGCATTATAAATCGAGAAATATTTAAAATTAAATACCAAACTCTTCATTATAGTAAAATCAAAAACGAAAAACGGAAACACTTTTGATTTTCATTTTGGTTTCAGAGAAATCAAAAACAAAAAATGAAAACACTTTCGTTTTCCGTTTTTGTTTTAGAGAAATAAAAAACGAAAAACGAAAACACTTTTGTTTCTCATTTTGGTTTTCGAGAAATCAAAAACGAAAAACGAAAACACTTTTGTTTTTCATTTTGGTTTTCGAGAAATCAAAAACGAAAAATGAAAACACTTTTGTTTTTCATTTTGGTTTTCGAGAAATCAAAAACGAAAAATGAAAATACTTCTGTTTTTTGTTTTTTGTTTTTGATATTTCAAAATGAAAAAGGAATGGACGCAAATATACACGGACCAATGGTATATCCTTATTATTTTTTACTTCATCTTTGAATCTTTACGCTAATTGCCGTAATCAAAATTTTTTAATTCTAATTTTATACACTTTCAGAATTACGAATCTGAATTTTTATTTTCAATTAATTCACACAATTTAATTATTGTATCTTTATTCTCATCGTGTATATGTATTAAATACGGCATACTCTTTCTAATCCCTTCTGTTTCTCCTTTCAAAATAACAACATTCATACCTGTGTACGCTTGAATTCACACATGCGGCTAAATTGCTACAAGGTAAACGAATTGACCTCAAGCCGAGAAATATACAGTGAACGTTACAAAATAATAAACACACTCTGCTCACCCATAAGTTGCATTAAAATGAGTATCAAAATAATAACGGTTAAATAGAACGGAAATATTTTTAGCTCAATATCAGTAAAAATGTTCAATAGATATTTATTGAAAAAATCTCAACAATAATTGATGAAATTTATTCGAAAATATTTACTAAAGATAATTTTATTATAATATTCAAGATAATAACCAAAAACTGCAAAATTTCCTTAAAATTACTAATTCTGGGGCAGTCACCCACCAACAAGGTTGTTAAACAATTTATCCCTGTCAGATTTGCTCTAAATGCTTTGGTTTCAGAGATATAAGCCAAAATCTACATTTCGCCCCTATATACTATTTTTAGCGTGCACGCCACACATTTTTAAAACTAGATACCCAAATGATGATTGTGGCCAAGTTTGGTTAAATTTGGCCCAGTAGTTTCAGAGGAGAAACATTTTGAAATGAAAACTAAAATTTTAGAAAAATGGCTAAAGAATTTAATTTTATAATAGGTAAAAATAAAAAGTATTATATAAATTCAGATAGGCATCTTTAACTTTTAATATAACTTTTTCAAATCAACTTGAATTTTCATCAAACTATGCAGCTATCTTAGATATATATTAGATAAATTCAATTTTCGTTTACAACATTTAATTTTTAATAATCAGCATTTGTTTACAATGTTTAACATTCGTTTGCAACATCTATAATTAGTTTTCAACATTCTATTTTCATTTTTCAACAGTGGTTTCAAAATTCAACAATCGTGTTTAACATTCAATTTTCAACGTTCGTTTTTTACATTCATAATTCGCTTCCAACATTCAAAATTAGTTTAGCAACGTTCGATTTTCAATTTTCAAAAATGGTTTCAAAATTCAACAATCGTGTTTAACATTCAATTTTCAACTTTCAACATTCGTTTTCAGTATTATAGTTATTTCGTAAGTAATAAGATTTTCAATTTTCATCTATGGTTTTCACAATTCAACATTCGTTTAAAACATTCAATTTTTATCTTTCAACATTCGTTTTGACCATTCTAAATTAGTTTTCAACATTCGATTGCTAATTTTCAACAATGGTTTTCAAAATTCATCATTTGTTTCCAACATTCAATTTTCAACATTCAACGTTCGTTTTTTACATTTATAATTCGTTTCCAATATTCAAAATGAGTTTTCAACATTCGATTTTCATTCTTCAGCAATGGTTATCAAAATTCAATATTCGTGTTTAACATTCATTTTTCAACTTTCAACATTCGTTTTGACCATTTTAAATTAGTTTTTAACATTGGATTTCCAATTTTCAAAAATAGTTTTCCAAATTCATCATTCGTTTCAACATTCAAAATTCAACTCACCATTCGTTTACAACATTTAAAATTAGTTTTCAAGCTTCAATTTGCAACAATGGTTTTCAAAATTCATCAAAATTCATCCAACATTCAAAAT
>JAHUZM010000081.1:0-86240 GCA_019925275.1 Mytilus edulis
GTAAGCTAGAGATCTAGGGCCTACTTGATCAAATTACAAGTTAATTTATAGCACGGATCAATCTTTTTAAGCTAATAAATAATTTACTTGCCCACCATACTTTGAATACAAAAAAATAAATCTTTTGTTCAGTCATATTTAAGCGAAATCCACTAGTTCAGAGGTAGAATATTTTGTAAAAACAGCTTTGTGTGGCAAAAAAAAGTTAAAGCACGAGTGCAACTTTCTTTTCTTTTAATGCAGAATTATTATTACTTTTCATGAACTATTTGACAGGATGCCGATAATAAGGAAAGCTATTTCACCCAATAGTGCAATTTTGCCATCATTAAAAAAAATCATAATTATTTACGATTCTATAAACACTCTGATTGGCTAACTGCACATCTCATGTTACATTACACAACGAAAATCATTATTCATGATGACACGAGGTCCCACAATAAAGTGCAAAGGTGAATTTAATAAAAACTTGATAAAAATCGTGTTTTCATGAAGCTAGCTAAAACATGTAATTATAAATATTAAATGCTTCTTTTTGTAACTTCATAGGGTTGTAAAAGCGTTGACCGTGCGCACATTTTCAGACTGACGAAGCGCTTCCGTGTTTCATACAAAATGTATTTCGGTCAACGCTTTACACCTCAATGAAGTAACAAAAAAAAGCATTCAATTCTTAAATGAACCAGAAATGAAATTTTAAAATTCATTGAATAGTGTCTTTGACTGCTTAATTATATTTTAAAAACTGATGATATAGTGGTTATATATTAATAAAAACATTTGAAGTACGTTTGAGTCTTATGCAATATTTGTGTTTATATATTTGAAAACTGAGTGCTACCGACTGGCTGCTTGAGCCTGGTCTCACAAACTTCGCATTTTCATTACAGCCGATTACATTGAGTGTGTAGACAAAGGTAATATCTTTGGATCGCTTGTTTGTTAGCTGAACTATGAAGTGACTAGGTAAGGTATACCACCCTCCTGTAGAAGGAGCCTAGTCCTACAGACAGATTGGTTGGTTATCTGTCGAACTAGTCTACTCTTAAAGGAGGGTAGTTAATAATACATCAAGCTAACTAAGGGTATGCTACCTTTGCCTACACACTCAATGCAATCGGCTGTAACTTCTTTACATTACAGGTTGCAACACCTTGCCAAATCATTGGGTTCCAATAAACGTTTGGAAAATTAAGTCAATGTGCTTTCACAAAGGGTTTTATGGAGCGAAATTACAAGAAATCTATTATGGAAACTTGCAAAAACAATATCAAAATGGAAATCTAAGTGAACAATGAAGTTACTCACATTAAAAAAGATTGCGACATTGAAGGCCAAATATTTTTTTTTATCCTTGCGTGTCTTATTATAATCAGACGGTTATTTTAGAGTTTACAAAGAAATTTAATATTAAGACAAAAATTAATGTCGAGTTTCATTGGTGAAGTTAACACTACAATACAAATAAAGGATTCTCAAATGATCATGACTTTTGCTTGTTGTTCAATGAATCAATGAACCAATCAATCAATCAATCAATCAATCAATCAATCAATTGATCAATCAATAAAATTGAGAATGGAAATAAAAAATGTGTCAAAGAAACAACAGTTAGCCTAACCAAAGAGCACAGCCGAAGGCCACCAATGAGTCTTCAACACCACGAGAAAATCCTGCAACCAGAGGCGGGCTTCAGCTGGTCTCTAAATAAAAATATATACTAGTAATGTGAAAATGGACGTCACACTTAACTTAGATAAAAAAAAACATAAAAAAAATTAACACAGATCAGAGTCTACTGTCTTGGGACAGGCGCAAAAATACGGCGGGGCTAAACATGCTTTGTTAGATCTCAACCCTCCCGCTATACAACTATATCTAGCTCATGTAGAATAAACAAACACACAACAATATGCACAGAGAAACTCAGTTTAAAAGAAATCCGAGTCCGATGACAAAATAGTAAACAAAGTAAAGAGCCTGTGTCGCTCAACTTGGTCTATGTGTTTTGGTGATGGTGATGTGTTCGTAGGTCTTACTTTACTAAACATTTTTGATTCTTACAATTATCTCTATCTATAATGAACTTAGCCTAGTAGTTTCAGTGGAAAATATTTTGTAAAAATGTACAAATTTATGAAAATTATTAAAAACTGACTATAAAGGGCAATAAATCCTTAAGGGGTCAATTGACCATTTTGGTCATGTTGACTTATTTGTAGGTCTTACTTTGCTGTACATTATTGTTGTTTACAGTTTATCTCTATCTATAATAATATTCAAGAAAATAACCAAAAGCTGCAAAATTTTCTTAAAATTACCTATTCAGGGGCAGCAACATAACAACAGGTTGTCTGATTCATCTGAAAATTTCAGGGCAGATAGATAATGACCTAATAAACAATTTTACCCCATGTCAGATTTGCTCTTAATGCTTTGGTTTCTGATATATAAGCCAAAATCTTCATTTTACTCCTATGTTCTATTTTTGTCCATGGCGACCATCTTGGTTAGTTGGCCAGGTCACCGGGCACATTTGTTATACTAGATACCCCAATGATGATGGTGGCTAAGTTTGGTTGAATTTGGCTCAGTAGTTTCAGAGGAGAAGATTTTTGTAAAAGTTACGACGACGGACGACGACGGACGACGGACGCCAAGATATGAGAAAAGCTCACTTGACACTTCGGGCCAGGTGAGCTAAAAAACGAGAAGCGAGAACGACATCAACAAAAGACAACTACTGTTATTTTTTTTTTGTGTAATTCTTTTATTACTAGACCAAATATTTCATGATTTTTTATTATCTAGGACTGTATTTTTGATTAATATAGTCATTACATTAGATGCATGTTTCATTATAATACTTTCTCCTGATTGGCTAACTGCACACCACGTGTTATTCCGTAAGCAATTGCATCACTCAATAAAACTTTTCGTTCATGATAACACGTTGTCCCACAATAAAGTGCACAGGTGAATAAAATAAAAAAAAATATAAAATTCGTTTTTTCATTATCATAGCTAAAAAATGTAATTATAAGTATTGAATGCTTCTTTTTGTAACTTCATAGGGTTGTAAAAGCGTTGACCGTGCGCACATTTTTAGAATGAAGCGCTTCATACAAAATGTACTTCGGTCAACGCTTTTACACCCCAATGAATTTACAAAAAGAAGCATTCAATTCTTAATTAAAATTAAAAAGATCATATGATATAGAATATGTGTACTGAGTTTCAAAAAAAATATATCTGTACATTAACTTCACTTTCAAGTATAGAGATGTGATTTTTTTTCTGAGACAAGTGCTTGTGACAATCCAAAAGAACTTGCAGTCATTCGATGTTCAGTTTGATTGTTTGAAAACGAGGTAAAAATACCCTGCCACATTCGGTATGTGATTTTGTTAGACCTTTTTTTTCTTCTGTTTTGTATCGATCTCATACGTTAAGCCCTTTTCCACTGATTTGTATAGTTTGTTCTTATGCTGTGCTGTAACAAAACTGTCTCGGCTGTTTACAAGCATGTTAAACGCCACAATATATTGCATGTGCCTGCTACAACTCAGGAGCATGTAGTTCAGTGGTTTTCGTTTGTTGATGTCTTTTATATGTGTTTTTCGTAATTCATGTTGTTTTAAAATAGGCCGTTATTTTTCTCAATTGAACTGTTTCATATTTTTCAATTCATGGACTATTGTAGCCGACAATACCGTATGTTTTTTCTCATTGTTGAAGATTATATGGTTTCCTATATATAATTGCTTACATCCACTACATTTGAACTTTGTGGGATAGTTGACTCATTTGCATTAATACCAAATTTCCTTATTAAAAGTTGAGGGGTGTGTGTATTTCTTTGGAAAATTTCAATGTTTTTCTCCCAGGTCACCCAGTTTGAATAGAATATTTTGACATTTTGCTGTGCTCTTGGATTTGAGTTAATTAAGAGCCGACCAAAGCTCACGGTGGGTAGTTGATGACTATATGGTAAGCTATGGATGTCTTTTTGAGTATTGCATACGGTGATTTGGTGATGTCTTCATGCCATGCATTGTCCCATTACTTTATATAGACAGCTTATCAGTCAACATGATCTATCAAAGTAGCTCTCCTCGCCTTTTGTATAGTCACACGAAAAACAAGATATAAACTGACTTAGCTTGGTATAAACATGTTTATTTAATATACTCATATAAATATAAAAAAGAAGATGTGGTATGATTGTCAATGAGACAACTCTCCACAAGAGACCAAAATAACACAGAAATTATCAACTATAGGTCATCGTACGGCCTTCAACAATGAGCAAAGCCCATACCGCATAGTCAGATATAAAAGGCCCCGAAGTGACAATGTAAAACAATTCAAACAAGAAAACTAACGGCCTAATTTATGCACAAAAATTGAACGAAAAACAAAAATGTAACACATAAACAAACGACAACCACTGAATTACAGGCTCCTGACTTGGGACAGGTACACACATTTTGAATTCAAGTTCAAAATTCAAAATTCAAGTCAAATTGATACAAAATTCAAGTCAAATTGATACAATATAAAAGTCAAAAAGTGTTAAAAAAAATATTTTAAGAAATGTTGAAAATACTATTGTGTTTGTGAGTTGAAAACTACTTAAAATTGTAGAAATATTCAAAAGTAGCTCTCGCGTTTTTGTTCTGCGGCTACGTTAACGGAACACCAATCAAGTAATCGATCTTCATGACTATGGCTTCAATATTTAATGGTATACAATATCATGTTCTGCTTGTCGTAGACTCAAAAAGACTTCAAGTTGGAATAGATCTACGAAGACTAAAGAACGTTCATGTGTGGTTTAGCAATTGCACATGCCCGCGACACCGATGTCCAGATATTGTTCGGGAGATTTTTTGAGAAGTTACGATGCGACCGGACATGTAAAATTAAACTGTTACAGTATATTACAGAACACAAAACTGGCTATCTTTGCCGTAAATACAAGTTAAAAACCGGACATGGTTTACATTAAAGCTAAAAATCCCAATCCCACGGCATCAAAAAATTAAAAACAAAACATAAAAATTATGACCTTTGACATTGGAGGGTTAAACTAGCATTGAGCCGTGTCCAGGTCCGAAATAGAAAATAAAGAGATGTGGAGTAAATGTACACGGGACAAAATCGCACACAATATATAGAAAAAATACAAATTATTAATGAACAGGGCTTTTATTTCTGTTCTTCATCTTGAAAGGAGCTGGAGGGTCTTCAACGAGGAACTAGACCATTGATCCTCATTATACAAAAGTAACATAGGTTAGTGCATCGGACAATACAAAAACATAAGTTCCTGGTTCGATCCCCGTTCCGAGGAGAAAATTTCCAATCCACTATTAATAAATATGTTTAAACTAACAATAGCCACACACTTGACTTTGTGGATTACATTATTTCTTTCATCATTCTACATATGTCTTTTGATATTGTTCATACATGTAAATACTAAAAGTCTTACACTGTATCTATATATTTTGCTCCGAGACCAGAACATAATAAAATAGATAAATTAAAACTTGCGCTTTAGATTAAGAAAGGGTCTGAAAGATTTTGTATCATTTTTTCTAGTTCTTCTGGGTCCTTGAGCCCTTCCCTCGCCAACAATATATAGTTTGCTTTATTTGTAAAAGAGGCTAGTTACGCTTCAGTATTATCATCTTAGATTATCCTCTCCAAACTTAAAAGTAAAGATCACGCACCCTTATTGTTTAGATTGATAAACTAAAAACTTTTGCATCCGTCGACATTATCTTCGATTAAAGTAGTATTGATCTGACAACCGCTGTGCATGTATACTTTAACGTCCTTTAAATGAATGACAAATGACAACATTGTCATTTTTTGAATGACAATTAAACAGTGTTAGAAAGATAAAATAAATACACTTTTGTTTTTCGTTTTTTTTTTTTGTGAAATCAAAAATGAAAAATGAAAACACTCATTTTTCGATTTTAGTTTTTGAGAAATCAAAATTGAAAAATGAAAATACTTTTGTTTTTCGTTTTTTGTTTTGTGAAATCAAAAACGAAAAACGAAAACACTTTTGTTTTTCATTTTGGTTTTTAAGAAATCAAAAACGAAAAATGAAAACACTTTCGTTTTTTGTTTTTTGTTTTTGATATTTCAAAACGAAAAACGATTGGACGCAGATATACACGGACCGTTTAGTCCCAAGTCAGAAACCTGTAGACTTTGTTAGTCCCAAGTCAGGAACCTGTAGACTTTGTCAGTCCCAAGTCAGGAACCTGTAGACTTTGCCAGTCCCAAGTCAGGAACCTGTAGACTTTGTTAGTCCCAAGTCAGGAACCTGTAGACTTTGTTTAGTCCCAAGTCAGGAACCTGTAGACTTTGTCAGTCCCAAGTCCGGAACCTGTAGACTTTGTCAGTCCCAAGTCAGGAACCTGTAGACTTTGCCAGTCCCAAGTCAGGAACCTGTAGACTTTGTTAGTCCCAAGTCAGGAACCTGTAGACTTTGTTAGTCTTGTGTGTTTTTATTTCGGTTTATTTGTATGTTTCGAAGTTTAGTATAAATTAAGGAATGTATCTCCCTCATGCAAAGCTCTGATTCCTTTTACGGATTTTGCTATACTTTTTGGTCCTTTTGGATTATAGCTCTTCATCTTTTATATATGCTTTGGATTTCAAATATTTTGGCCACGAGCATCACTGAAGAGACATATATTGTCGAAATGCGCATTTGGTGCAAGAAAATTGGTACCGTTAATTTCATTAGTGTGCATAGCGTCCATTTTGCTGAACTAATATACATTATTATTTAGGGACCAGCTGAAGCCCGCCTCTGGGTGCAAGATTTCTCGGTGTCTTAAAGAACCATTGATGGCCTTGGGCTATGTTTGCTCTTTGATCTGGGTGTTGTCTTTTTGACATATTCCCCGTTTCAATTCTCAATTCTACACCTAGCTCACACATGATAATCTTGAGATCAAAATACGGACTTAAAACATTAGACACAACTACATAGAAATGAAATCAATCTAGAGATCAAAATACAGACTTAAAACATTAGACACAACTATATAGAAATGAAATCAATCTAGAGATCAAAATACAGACTTAAAACATTAGACACAACTATATAGAAATGAAATCAATCTAGAGATCAAATACAGACTTAAATCATTAGACACAACTATATAGAAATGAAATCAATCTAGAGATCAAAATACAGACTTAAAACATTAGACACAACTACACAGAAATGAAATCAATCTAGAGATCAAAATACGGACTTAAAACATTAGACAAAACTATATAGAAATGAAATCAATCTAGAGATCAAAATACGGACTTAAAACATTAAACACAACTATATAGAAATTAAACCAATCTAGAGATCAAAATACGGACTTAAAACATTAGACAAAACTACACAGAAATGAAA
The DNA here is from genome assembly GCA_019925275.1 of Mytilus edulis. Lineage (NCBI taxonomy): Eukaryota > Metazoa > Mollusca > Bivalvia > Mytilida > Mytilidae > Mytilus > Mytilus edulis. Next base: position 7,445 of record JAHUZM010000081.1, read on the forward strand.
TCAATCTAGAGATCAAAATACGAACTTAAAACATTAGACAAAACTATATAGAAATTAAACCAATCTAGAGATCAAAATACGGACTTAAAACATTAGCCACAACTTCACATAAATTAAACCAATCCAGAGATCAAAATACGGACTTAAAACATTAGACAAAACTACACAGAAATGAAATCAATCTAGAGATCAAAATACGGACTTAAAACATTAGCCACAACTTCACATAAATTAAACCAATCCAGAGATCAAAATACGGACTTAAAACATTAGCCACAACTTCACATAAATTAAACCAATCCAGAGATCAAAATACGGACTTAAAACATTAGCCACAACTTCACATAAATGAAACCAATCCAGAGATCAAAATGCGGACTTAAAACATTAGACACAACTACACAGTAATTATACTTATCTATAGAGATCAAAATACGGACTTAAAACGTATGGTCCGAGTACACAGTTATCGTCCTTTGGTTTTTGTTGTCCACGAATATAGTCCTGTGTGGAGAGTGTATTATTTGCCAATTTTTGTTGTACCCTTTCCAAATTTATTTCTCCATGCTTTATTCCTCATATAGCAAGTAGGGGGATGAAATGACACTGTAAAAAATTTGAGTCATAAATATTAATGTAAAGTAGTGATTAGGTCCAGCTGAAAAAGGTCAAAAATAAGCACTTCGCAAGCTGTCAAAAGATTTCAAGGCCTCCTTAACATAAAATTGTCCATATTTTGAGTTAGAGCTGATGAAGTTTTCTATAATTGTGATATAATTTGTCCCAAAAGTAGTACAACACACTGTACAAATATTATTGAGAAAGCGCAGGTGGGATTTTTTTTATTTTCATTTATTGTCTAAAAGAAATGCACTACGAAATAACTGTGTACTCGGACCATATGACACAACTACACAGAAGTTAAACCAATCTAAAGAACTTAAAACATTAGACACAACTACACAGAAATAAGACCATTCAAGAGATCAAAATATGGACACAAAACATTAGACACAGCTACAAAGAAGTTGGACCATTCTAGAGATCAAAATATGGACACAAAACATTAGACACAACTACAAAGAAATTAGACCAATCAATAGAGATCAAAATATAAAATTAAATCATCAGACACAACGACATAGAAATTAGACCAATTTTGATATCAAAATATGGACTTAAAACATTAGACACAACTACACAGAAAACTAGATATCATTGAGATGGGAGCCATCTCTGTGGGCCCCGCTGTGAATAATGTGCATTAAAAAATTGTATCTTTACCATAGGACATGGGTTTGTCAACTGAAATCAAAGTTTTTGACCTTGACCTTTGACCTAGGAAGTTGTAAATAAATTATGACACACCCTTTGGTGTTGGTTTATAAACATGTCAAGTATAAACTTTGAAATGATAACGGTTCTCAAGATATAGAGCGGACACGATCTTTACCATAGGACATGGGGTTGTCAACTGAAACCAAAGTTTTTGACCTTGACCTTTGACCTAGGAAGTTGCACATAAATTATGACACACCCTTTGGTGTTGGTTTATATACATGTCAAGTATAAACTTTGAAATGATAACGGTTCTCAAGATATAGAGCGGACACAATCTTTACCATAGGACATGGGGTTGTCAACTGAAACCAAAGTTTTTGACCTTGAACTTTGCCCTAGGCAGTCGTTCATAAATTATGACACACCCTCTGGTGTTGGTTCATATACATGTCAAGTATAAACTTTGAAATCATAACGGTTCTCAAGATATAGAGCGGACACGATCTTCACCACAGGACACAGGGTTGTCAACTGAAACCAAAGTTTTTGACCTTGACCTTTGACCTAGGAAGTTTTACATACATCATGACACACCCTCTGGTGTTGGTTAAAATGGATGTCAAGTATAAACTTTGAAATCATAACGGTTTTTAAGATATAGAGCGGACACAAAGTTAAAGTGTTACGGACGGACGGACAGACGGACGGACGGACGGACGGACGGACGGACGGACAGACGGACGGACGGACGGACGGACGGACAGACTGATCACTATAGGGCGACCCGCCTTAGTCGGCGGGGCCCTAATTAACCAATCTAGAAATCAGGTACGTACTAAAACATTAGACACTACTACACAGAAATTAGACCAATCTATAGAGATCAAAATAAGGTCTAAAACGTTAGACACTAGACATAAACCAAACCAATCTAAAAATTAAAAAAAAAGAACGTAAAACATTTGGCAGAGTTCTCTTCAATATGTGGAGTATTTCATTGCCTCGAGTCTTGAATTAATTATATATCATATGATTATGTGTCAAAAAGAGAACTTTCAATAGTAATAACATTTTATAGTGTTACGTCTTCATGTGTGTACTTTCAGGTTTACACCATAGTGTCCCACGTAACATATAAGTTTCTAGTTGACATACTGATGATACTATGTATTAAGGATTGATGAAGTTGACCTTCATTTAGTAAGCTGATATCATCAAAACGTTCCATGAAATAATTACGTTGTTATATTGTAAGAAATACAACAAAATGTATAAAACATCTGACTAAAAAGAGATCTAGGGTATACGTCACTGATCGTTTGATTGATTTGTGTTTGCTTAATGTCCAGTGGCAAATAGTTCATTCAGGATGAAGGACAAGAAATACTTATACTATAGGTAGGTGCTGCAAGGTACATGTAGGTCGACCAAGATAAAAGGGGGGGGGGGATTTAGACTGCCACTGAAAAATGACGTGAATGTTTGAAACAGACAAAAATGTTTCTTTGTAACAGGTCATTATAGACCTGTCAGACAGTTTATTATACCTGAATGAGACAGCAACTCAACAACAAAAGAATGCACAGACATATAGTCATTTTTAAGGGGGAGCAGTCTCCTTTATAGAACTACATATATGGCTAACGCATTGACGTTTTGCATGTCCCATCAAACGTTGGACCCTTTCAAAATCGGGCATCAGCATCTGAATGTATTCCTGAACCCCTAGTGCCGTGAACTCCTTTAAACAAATGATTGAACTAGTTGCTCCACAAGTGACTTTAACTATTTCTAACCTGTGGAGGAAATAACAGATCAAAAAGAAACCTGAAATCCCTAAAATCAGAGGAGGAACTAGCTATTCCACTAATGACATGAACTCCCTAAAATCAGAGGAGGAACTTATTATTCCACTAATGACATGAACTCCCTGAAATCAGAGGAGGAACTAGCTATTCCACTAATGACACGAACTCCCTAAAATCAGAGGAGGAACTAGCTATTCCACTGATGACACGAACTCCCTAAAATCAGAGGAGGAACTAGCTATTCTACTAATAACATGAATTCCCTATAATCAGAAGAGGAACTAGCTATTTCACTAATGACATGAAATCCCTAAAATCAGAGGAGGAACTAGCTATTCCACTTATGACATGAACTCCCTAAAATCAGAGGAGGAATTAGCTATTCCACTGATGACACGAACTCCCTAAAATCAGAGGAGGAACTAGCTATTCCACTAATGACATGAACTCCCTAAAATCAGAGGAGGAACTAGCTATTCCACTTATGACATGAACTCCCTAAAATCAGAGGAGGAATTAGCTATTCCACTTATGACATGAACTCCCTGAAATCAGAGGAGGAACCAGCTATTCCACTAATGACATGAACTCCCTAAAATCAGAGGAGGAACTAGCTATACCACTAATGACATGAACTTTCTAAAATCAGAAGAGGAACTAGCTATCCCACTAATGACATGAACTCCCTATAATCAGAGGAGGATCTAGCTATTCCACTAATGACATGAACTCTCTAAAATCAAAGGAGGAACTAGCTATTCCACTAATGACATGAACTCCCTAAACTCAGAGGTGGAACTGGCTATTCCACTAATGACATGAACTCGCTAAAATCAGAGGAGGAACTAGCTATTCCACTTATGACATGAACTCCCTATAATCAGAGGAGGAACTAGCTATTCCACTAATGACATGAACTCCATTCATTATTTTTATTAAAGAGGCTTTCTGCAATAAATAAATCTATTGAACATGATTTAGTTGAAGTCATTACTTATAACATAAAAGACGCCACCATTTGTTGCTATCGGTAAGAAAATCTGTATAAAGGAGGACCATGGATTTGGTCTAATTGTCTAAGACCCAATCTAATTCATTTTCTTTGACAGTGACATCAACGTATGTGACTTTTCACCAAATGTTTGCTTGCCAAGAAAAAACATGACAGGTGTCACTAGTGGACCAGAATATTCTTACCCTTCCAGAGCTCCTGAGATCACCCTTTTTTTGATTAAATTGATGTTTCTCATGTCTTAGCTTTTCTGTGTGGAGTTGTGTGTACTGATGTTTGATTTTTGATTTTCTTTTTCTTTCATAGCCATTGCATCGTCTGCTTTTCTTTAAGACAACTTTTAAATGCCCTTCCGTATCTTTGATCTGTAACTTTTTCAGTTTAAGAATATTTTTGATGCTTTTGGAGTGTCCTTTATATATATATATATAAAACTGTATACAGGTTCTTGACTTGGGACAGGCGTAAACATACAGCAAGTGGTGGGGTTTAACATGTTAGCGGTTGAAAGTATCTTCAACCAAATGTGGGTTTGTTATTAATATACAGGTGCATTAATGATATATCATTAAAAGAAAAAAAAAGAAAAATGTTGACAATTTTAATACATTTATAATACAGTAACTATACATGATTAATCATAATGAGAATCACACAATCAAAACACAGCTTGTTTATATGTTAAAATTATGGTGAACATATATTTACAAATTTCATTAGTAATACTATGTGTACTTATAGATAGTGTCCTATATAAAGGGAGACAACCTTTTAGATATGCACTTTTGCAATAAATAAAGATTACACAAGGGGGAACACTGACCATGTTGCACCCTCATGGGAAGTGTAGGTCGTTAAAAACCACATTTTAAGTAGTTATTTGTTTTTATCCTAAATCAGTTTGAATTGATTCACAATTTTAGTTAGACCCTTTTTTTTTAGCTAACAATAAATCGAGTTTGCTATTTTATGAATGCGTTACAGTATGCGTTACTTGCTTAAATTCACATGATTTTACCATTTGGTGGATAGCTTTCTTATTGAATCACATGTACACACTATCTTCTTATTTTTCATTCTGATCAGTGATTATTACAAAAGCAGGTCTCTACTTGTTGAAATATAGAAATACACAGCTGAGTCTTGCTTGTTTCTGCTAAAATACATGTACACCATATGCCTTAACTTTTGAATAAAAGTTGAAACCATTAGCAATTCCTTGAGTAAATACTCCCTGCATCAGGAAGAGGAAATTTTAACATAAGTAAGCTTTTATTGCTGCTGGAAAAAAATGAACAAAGAAGTTACATAATTTGTTTCTAATTGTAATTACAAATTTTATATTAAAGGGGCACTAGCTGTCAAATTCATGGTCACCGATTTGACTCAAATTCTCATAGTTGATTTATTACAATGTAAAACATTTATCCAAACTACCAAAAGTCTAAAATAAACAGTTTACAGAGCATGGTGTAGATAATATGTAGGTTCGTTTCGTGTGTATTTTAGCACAGACGCCATCTAATTAACTATCGATTTGTCCACAGATGACCATATAAGCGATGTAAACATAAATAACGATATGAATAGATTAAACCAACACGTGCAATTGGATTTTATAGTTCTGTTTGATTTGATCTTATAGATTAAAAATTTATGTTTATCATTGTTTTTAACCGTATAAGAATGATTTTATATAGATCGAATCAGTAATCAAATGATTTACCGTAGTTTCACTTTCATTGTTGACATTCTTTTTCTTCAAATAACCTGTACACGTATAATGCATGCGTTGTCAAACTCTAGCTAGGGGTTAAATTGAAGTTCACATGAATACGGATTTAATGAGGTCGGCTAATTCACTTGCAAGTGAAGGAGTAATTATCAATGTTTCTTCGCTTAATGTGACAAAATTGAACCATTTTGGATGCTAAAAGCGAATTATTATTTCACTATTTCACTTTCATTATTGATTGAACAAAAAAAATCTTACTTAAGATTTTTATATATCTCGTAGCTAGTCAGTGCCCCTTTAAAGACCAAAGATTGGAAAAACAGTCCTGAAGTTAATGAAATGTTCTCAGAATAAGAAAAGTAATCATTTCCATCTTCATGTTTGTATATGCAAACTATTTAAAAACAATAAACAGTATCTGCATTTTTATATTACTTTATCATATAAGGGAAAATACACTTAAATAATAAACACATTTTACAACATTATGGGTTATTGCATGAATACTGTTTCGATAGAGTTTTATAAAATGCACGAGCTTGCCAATGTTCCAGGATTTTATGAATCAATAACAAAAAGGTTAACTCAATTAATCATGTTAATTATCCAGAAACATCAAAATTTTCAATTTTCAAACATTCAAGTAACATAACACTGGAACAGTAAACATGAATGAATTCTGTCTTTATTGAGCAAACCCATTCCAAAAAAAGAATTAATTGCGTTACATTGTCAAAAAAATCTTATTAAATCCCCTTTCAATTGTCAAATCAAAATAACAATATAGTACGGAAAACAAATATATGAAAATAAATGATGAAGAACATGTATGAAAGCTTTCTGTCTGACAGTCTCTTAGCATTGTAGTATCAGATGGACGGACAAATAGACAGGCAACTACTATACCTCTATGTCCCCTGCTGCACGCCGAATATTGAACAAGTAAAATGCGAAAGTGTAGGCATTCTACATCTAACAAACAAAAAGGCTGAATAAGGCGGTGTTCACACCAAACGTCATGTACAGTTAAACATGTTTACAATTAGGTTAGTGTAATGTACACTGGTTCCACATTAAATTTGTTCACACCAAACACCTTGTTTAATTACCTGTACATAAGGTTCACACTTGTAAACTATATGTCATTCAAATGTTCATTACATAGACAATGATAGAACCGAATGCAAACTTTTCTGACAACTTTTCTTTAAGTAAGGGAACGACAATTTGACTTCCAAAAAAGGAGGGATGGTAATGGAATTTTCCTTGAAAAAAAATTCTGGTCATACAGATGGTAAAAAAAATATTCTGTTTCCCCATACATTATAGTAATTAATATTGAAAAAAAAATATTTGATTGCTAGCACCGAAAAAAGCAGAATAAAAACGTTCCCGCGAAAAAATCTGACTCAGAAAAAAAAAAAAAAAAACCATACCAACCCCTTTTTGAAGTTAAGTGTTTGCTTCTTTATGAAAGCCAATTTGATGATTTGCAGTAGTTTTAAGATACCAAATATGTCTCCGTTACGCATTAGAAAACGCTGGCTGCAACAGAGTGCTTAATCTTTTCTGTTTGATTCAAATGTTATTTCTTCTCCAATGAATATTTGGCAAAGGGAGGGAGTAATGTTTTGTTTTTTTATTTATTTCAAAGTGTATTTTAATGTATCTGAGATACTAGACAAACAATACAATTTACCTCCCACATTTTTTAGTAATGCATTTATGAGTGAATCGTTGTTTGAGTAAAGACCAGTGGAAATATATCTGTGTATGTCCAGTCGATTCGGGAAGACCTTTTCAAATGAATTATGTGTTCGGCAATGACGATGCTTCGAGTCTTAATAAGAGGTTAATAATACTACATAGTTTTTTTTTTATAACAAATAAATATATCAAGTTTAGACAAATATTTATGTAAAGAACGTTATCAATAATTGTTATGAATATCTATTTTATTCAAAAATCGTTTCTTTCTTAACTATACATGGCAAAATAAATATTCTAAATGCCTAGTTTTGTGTACACTTAACCTACAAAAGGCTTACATTGACTATCGATCGCATGTAGACAAAACATGATTTAAACTACATGTAAACATGAGTTTTATCAATGGGAACGTAAATGTGTTTAGTTTACGTGTGAGTTACACTTACACAACACTGAGTTTAGGTCAATGTGAACACGGCCTAATACTCTTCATAGTTTTCACCCCAAGTGTAGTTTACTTTTCCTCCAGATTGCATTGTTGTTCTAACTATACGCTGTGGTGCTTGCTTTTAAGCTATCGAACATTTCTTTGTTCTTTTCTGTCTACCACCATTGGCTTTCATTTCCTCTGATTGTCCAAGGGTATTAAGATCCACATTTTTTATAACTTCCTGTAAGCAATGTGCTCCTCTCCCAATGTTAACTAAAGCCTGGACCAGCACTCGTATTGTAGGTTTCACTGTTCTGTCTTCTCTCCATTTAAACAGTACTTCCTTATTCTGAGCTACTAAGTCTTGGGAATTATTGCTCTGTATATTTTCTAGGTTTGCAATTGTCAACCCCAATTCAGCACCAAGTTGAAAGTATACCTGACCTATTTGTGGTGCTAATGCATCCAAAATCTCATCTGTCGGAATACAATCTAGGTATTCAAGCGGAATGTCTGAAATACATACATAATAGACAGGATAGATTCAAAATGATTTAAATTGAAAAAAGTCCCTGAAAAATTATAAAAACTAAAGGCTCAAGAGAGCTGGAACCACTAGCTGGAAATGAAGGTTATATTCCGACCAACTTTAAACATGTTTAGATCTGCTGATATTCTCACATAATTAAAAACAAACAAATTATAATGAATTTCATGAAGCTGTCAATGTAAAAGCATAATTAATTTTTACTTAAAAAGTGAGTACATTTATTAGTAAGATACAGATTTAAAATTTGAAAAAGTTTCACAACAAATTTATTTCCAGTGTGTCTGTAAAATCAAAAACTATCTTTCAGGAAAGTTATTTTTCAAAAAGTTTCATCAGACTGTATGTTTGACACATTTATTGATGTGTAACAATCTTATCTAGGCATTTTTTTTTAAAGCAACGACCAGGTTGTTGTATTCACTAGCAATATCATTGAACGTATTATTTTTAAACTAGATTCATGCTTTCTAAAACAAAATTGGTAACATGTAACAGTGGATTCAGAGGAAGGTAGACAAATTCTTTGAAAGGTGACTAACAGACACAACATGACAGTGGCAGCATATTGTGGACCTGTCGTCCATGTGAGCTGAGCAGAATATTACAAGCACATACATTATAATAGATCAAACGAAGAACGAATTTTGAGGGATTGCTTCTAAAGATTATGTGCCAAATTAATATGCTTTTTGAGGACAGGAACATGTTGATGTAATATAAATGTTAACCGTCGTTTGTATGAGACCCACACACTGAGCTGAATCCTTAACATGCTAATTAACAACGTAATAGTCCACAGTAATACATGTTCCTCTACCAGGACATACTATTCAAACTCCAACCATGCAGTCTTTACCCTGACTCTTTAACTCCGCATGCTTAGCAGAGAAGCCATTCAAGGTTCAAACCCAAGACACCCTACACTAGAGAATAACATACTTCCAAGAGAACTGCAATGTAATTAGTCATATATGTTACAATCATCTGTAATATTAAGTTCTGTTTTCATTCAGTTTGTTTTATTGTGTATATTGGTTTTGATATCCTTTAGTTTGTTTTGTAGTTTGTATTGGGTTTGTTATCCTTTAGTTTGTTTTGTAGTTTGTATTGGGTTTGTTATCCTTTAGTTTGTTTTGTAGTTTGTATTGGGTTTGTTATCCTTTAGTTTGTTTTGTAGTTTGTATTGGGTTTGTTATCCTTTAGTTTGTTTTGTAGTTTGTATTGGGTTTGTTATCCTTTAGTTTGTTTTGAAGTTTGTATTGGGTTTGTTATCCTTTAGTGTCTTGTAGTTTGTATTGGGTTTGTTATCCTTTAGTTTGTTTTGAAGTTTGTATTGTGTTTGTTATCCTTTAGTTTGTTTTGTAGTTTGTATTGGGTTTGTTATCCTTTAGTTTGTTTTGTAGTTTGTATTGGGTTTGTTATCCTTTAGTTTGTTTTGAATTTGTATTGGTCATGTTGGTTTTGTTATTGTTTATTGCTTACCAGTTTCTGCTATTTTCACTCTTCTTACCTGCATATATAATGAGAAATAAAAAATACAGTTCATGTTATAGGTATAAAGTATGATATCTCCAAAACAATTTCTATCTACACATTTATAATTGAATACACGTACATCATGCATATATGCATACCACATTCTTCTTAAATTGTACCACCCTTGCAGTGATTGATGACCGCAATATTGTCTCTAATGTTAGACAGAACTGTAATCCTTACAGTAGATTATTCAGACTGTTTTCCAAAAGCAGTAACAAAGCATCGTGGGAACTCAAATCAATTTTGTTTTCAATGGACATAAGATGTGGGTAACAGGATAATTAATCCTACAACATTCTATAACTTTATTTTTCAAACAATTGCTTCAAATATTATCTCTAAATCATAAGAAATAAAAGCTTCTATCAAGGTATCAAAATTGAAGTAATTATTGTGAGAAAAAAAATCACCACCGACGGTGTCTACTTGGTAAATGTAAAAACAAATCAATTTATCAGTAAAATGAGGAAAAACAAACATAATTATTTTCAAAACATTTAGTTTCTGATAATATGTTTTGGTCATAAACAAGATTCTGTTCAAATTTGAAAGTTTGACAAAGTTAACCATATCTAACAACACTTTCACCAAGACTGGACCTAAATGTGAATGCTGCGGACAAAAACAATTTCAATACATTCAAGCATAAAAATGAATTAATTCAGATTGAAAGAATTTCTATAAATGCTTTGACCGCTGACTGAAACACACATAAAACATTTTATAAAACAATTTGTGTTTTTGATTGTTTTCTCCTGTATTGGAGTATAATGTAATGATTGGATTTTACCAAAATTTGTCGGCAAATTTGTCTGCAACGATCAAAAAGGTTCTGTTAGAATATGAACTTGCAACTCGTAACATGTGATAGCATTGATTGATTTATTAGTGTAATACACATATTTAAGAACTTTCGGCTATTTCGTGGTGTTATTGTTATTGATGAATGAATAAACAGTGATGAAGGATATTTTTCTATAAGGCGGAGTACACAGCCATCTCAGGGGATACAGGGTTTGCAGAGAATACACTCTTCTCTATCCACTATAAAATGTTTAAATGTCTACAACGTTGTATGCGTTAACAAGGACGAGAAACATTAAACAATTACTATATACACTACTTAAATCATTATGTCAAAGACTGTTTAAAACAAAATTTTCGCCTATCGTGAGTAAAAAATAACGCGAAAATAAATTGTCGCGAAATGCAAAACTCAGATCTTTCCTAAATAAACTACATCAAGTAAACTAGAAAATCGCGAAATTAAAATAACCATGAAGTGGACTAGAAATTATGGGTATTTAACACAATATAAAGTAATTGAAAAAATAAACTGGGTTTACAGAATTCAAATCTTTTGAATGTATTTTAAAAAACTTACTTGACACAAAACATGTGTTGGTATATCCATGTTTGTCAGAGCTTCTGCCAAGTCTTTGAAATTGCTCTCTTCTTTCATTTCTTTCCATTTTGATAGAACCAAAAATTTTGCTACCTTTATATTGTTAGGATAATTGTGTGTGATATCCTCCCATTCCTCAGACATTTCAAGATATGTCACTAATTTATACATTTGGCTTGCTGCACACTTCATTGAAAAACGCAATAATTCAGTATCGCTTGGTCTTTGGTTTAAAGCATCATCACTTAAACCTGAAATTAAACATTTGTTTGAAAATCTTAATTGTCTTACAATAAGCAAAATGTGTTTATAAGATTTATTAATTATATATAAATATACTAAATAAATAAATGATTTGGAAAATACGTTGAAGGTATAAAAAGTCATGAGAATTCCGAATGGAATTAGGTTATATCCGGGCACTCTGGTTCTAAACGTTGGCTCCATCTGGGTTTTCTGGTTCTGAACCTTGGTTCTTTGGTTCGAAACCATGGTAACTGGTTCAACATCCGGGTTGTTTGGTTAAGGCAACCCAACTTCTTGGTTCCATCTGGGTTTTATTCTAGATCATTCTAATGTTCCCGTTGAACATAACAGAAGATAACCGCAAGTATCCAAATAACTAGAGGCTCTAAAGAGCCTGTGTCGCTCACCTTGGTCTATGTGACTATTAAACAAAGGAAGCAGATGGATTCATGACAAAATTGTATTTTGGTGATGGTGATGTGTTTGTACATCTTACTTTACTGAACATCCTTGCAGCTTACAATTATCTCTATCTATAATGAAGTTGGCCCAGTAGTTTCAGTGGAAAATGTTAGTAAAAATTTACAAATTTTATAAAAATTGTTGAAAATTGACTATAAAGGACAATAACTCCTTAGGGGGTCAATTGACCATTTCGGTCATGTTGACTTATTTGTAAATCTTACTTTGCTGAACATTATTGCTGTTTACCGTTTATTTCTATCTATAATAATATTCAAGATTATAACCAAAAACAGTAAAATTTCCTTAAAATTACCAATTCAGGGGCAGGAACCCAACAACGGGTTGTCCGATTTATCTGAAAATTTCAGGGCAGATAGATCTTGACCTGATAAACAATTTATCACCCTGTCAGATTTGCTCTAAAGGCTTTGGTTTTTGAGTTATAAGCCAAAAACTGCATTTTACCCCTATCTTCTATTTTTAGCCATGGCGGCCATCTTGGTTGGATGGCCGGGTCATCGGACACATTTTTTAAACTAGATACCCAAAAGATGATTGTGGATAAGTTTGGATTAATTTGGCCCAGTAGTTTCAGAGGAGAAGATTTTTGTAAAAGATTACTAAGATTTACGAAAAATGGTTAAAAATTGACTATAAAGGGCAATAACTCCTATATGGGTCAACTGACCATTTCGGTCATGTTGACTTATTTGTAAATCTTACTTTGCTGAACATTATTGCTGTTTACAGTTTATTTCTATCTTTAATAATTTTCAAGATAGTAACCAAAAACAGTAAAATTTCCTTAAAATTACCAATTCAGGGGCAGCAACCCAACAACAGGTTGTCAGATTCATCTGAAAATTTCAGGGTAGATAGATCTTGACCTGATAAACAATTTTCTAATAGTCAGATTTGCTCTTAATGCTTTGGTTTTTAAGTTATAAGCCAAAAACTGCATTTTACCCCTATGTTCTATTTTTAGCCATGGCGGCCATCTTGGTTGGTTGGCCGGGTCCCTGGACACATTTTTTAAACTAGATACCCCAAAGATAATTGTGGCCAAGTTTGGATAAGTTTGGCCCAGTGGTTTCAGAGGAGAAAATTTTTGTAAAAGATTACTAAGATTTACGAAAAATGGTTAAAAATTGACTATAAAGGGCAATAACTCCTATATGGGTCAACTGACCATTTCGGTCATGTTGACTTATTTGTAGATCTTACTTTGCTGAACATTATTGCTGTTTACAGTTTATCTCTATCTATAATAATATTCAAGATAATAACCATATAACGGCAAAATTTCCTTAAAATTGCCAATTCAGGGGCAGCAACCCAACAACCGGTTGTCCGATTCGTCTGAAAATTTTAGGGCAGATAGATCTTGACTTAATAAACAATTTAACCCCATGTCAGATTTGCTCTAAATGCTTCGGTTTCAGAGTTATAAGCCAAAAACTGCATTTGACCCCTATGTTCTATTTTTAGCCATGGCGGCCATCTTGGTTGGTTGGCCGGGTAACCGAACACATTTTTTAAACTAGATACCCCAATGATGATTGTGGCCAAGTTTGGTTAAATTTGGCCCAGTAGTTTCAGAAGAGAAGATTTTTGTAAAAGTTAACGACGACGGACGACGCCGGACGACGCCGGACGCCGGACGCCAAGTGATGAGAAAAGCTCACTTGGCCCTTCGGGCCAGGTGAGCTAAAAAGGTAAAGTAGGTCAAAGACGCTAAAATTGTTTTATAACATTAACATTTTAGCATCGACGGTAAAGGAAGCTGTAAGGTATTTATCTTATCATTTTAATGATTTTGATAAGGAAACTAGATAAAAATAAAGCATCGTATAGATTTTTAAAATAAAATAGTGTATACAGTACATCGAACATCCTTTTATTTAATTCAGTTGTTCTGTTTTCATTTACTCATTTGCTCATCCCTAATATTTACGTAAATATGTCTAGAAGTTTTAAAACCACCCAATTAGGACATGTCGTTTATATGGCTATAACGATATGTGCATCTAGCCACTTGACCAGTTGACAACTTGCATATATATTTGATTGCACATTTATTTTCAAGTTCGACTGAATTTTATTTAATGGCTTTGTAATAATGCCAGATTTGATAGAAATACATGTGAAGTATATGTATTAAATCTTTTTGTTCAAAACAGAATGTTAAAAGACATATTAAGGAAAGTGATGATCAATAAGTTGGTAAGCTTAAATTAGTTGGAAAATAAGATATAAAATATTACATAAATGTATATGTACAATAAATTTGTCAAATTTGACACTCATTCAGTCAATGTGAAGGGCATGCATATAATCATTCGGCCAAAAATAAAGAAATCAAAATTAAGATTGAATAAGAATTAATATTTTTATAATAAATTTATGTGTACATGTGTTAATGACAGTGCTAGTGGGATGTATTTCACCAGCACAATAGTCAGAACTTTGTGTGTTGGCGACATAATTGAGGGGCATAAAGTGTTACCCTAGTCCGTCCGTCCCGAACGTCCCATAAAAACGGGTTCCGCTCTCCCAACTTTAGTTTGCCTCAACCAAATACTACAAAACTTATACACAATATATAAAACTGAGAAGCTGTGGCATGAGTGCCAATGATAACTCTCCACAAGAGACTAAATGACACAGAAATTAACAACTATTCAATGTAGCCTAGGTCACCACACGGTCTTCAACAATGAGCAAGGTTCATACCGCATAGTCAGCTATTAAAGGCACCAACATGACAATGTAAAACAATTCAAACGAGAAAACAAACGGTCTAATTTATGTACAAAAAATAAACGAAAAACAAGATAGACACGTACATATAAAATAAGGCGGGGTTAAACATGTTAGCGGGATCCCAACCCTCCACCTTATATGACATGAGTGCCAATGGAAACTCTTCACAAGAGACCAGATGACACAAACACTAACAACTATAGGTCATACACAGCTTTCAACAATGAGCAAAGTCAATACCGCATAAAGTCAGCAATAAAAGGCACTGAAATTACAATGTAAAACAATATTCAAACGAGAAAAAAAACGAACATATTTATGTACCAAAAATGAACGAAAACAAGTATGTAACACTTAAAAAACGACAACCATTGAATTACAGGCTCCTGACTTACCACAGGCACATACATACCGAATAAGGCGGGGTTGAACATGTAAGCGGGATCCCCACCTCAACACAAAAACAAATTTGAAATTTTTAGGCGTCACTTTTACCGTTCAAGAGTTATCATGTCACTTTAAAACCATAAGAAATGCTGACTTTTTCGTTTCCTTTTTCTTACATAAGTCTTGACTCAATCAAATGTTATGAACCTTATACGCGATTCGCCTTCCCCATAACACAGATATATTAAGTTCGATATTGGGTCCCGATGGCGTCGCTGATCATGAGTTTTAGATGTAAAAAGTTGAGGTACGAGTACCAATAGTGAATGATACAAATGTCAACCCGGAGCCTTGAGATAGGACAAATGCTCAATCTGTTGTTTCCGTTCTTTAACTTAAATTTGCCTCAACCAAATGTTTTGAAACTTATTTACAATGCTTATGGTCACAAAACTGTCAAAATTACGTGAATCCTGCATCTATATATATATATGTGGAAGTTTACTCATTTTTTTCACAAGCAGGGGCATCTGTGGTATATAGACATATTCTACATTTATTTCAGTAATCAGCTTATTTACTTCAATTGAATTCTTCTTTTAATAGACTTAACTTGCACATTTTTTTTCAGGATCTCGGTGAAGATTGGTAACAGACAGTGATATTTCAAGTTACATGTGACCAACATAACCAAATGTTTCACTAGATTGAGCTCTCTGTCTAAGTGTACTTTAAAGGTTCTTAGCATTGAGTTCAGTTTATTAATATTCGTATACCTTCTGTGTGAATTTTTAAGATGTAAAGCAGCCTATCCATACCTACATGTTCATGAAATGAAATCTAAGGTAAAATGGTTGAAATATTTTGCATTATCTATCACAACTGGCAGCACATAATGCTAGGATTTAATTTCATCTGAACCAAACATTCTTAAACATTAAGAATTGAAATGTGGAATGTGTAAAAGAGACAGTAACATGTCAAAAGAGCAGAAAGCAGTCAAAGGCCACTAATGGGTCTTCAACAAAGCGAGAAAATACCTCGCCCAGAGGCGGGCTTCAGATGGCCCTAAACAAAATGTGTACCAGTTCAAACTCCAAATCATAAAAATTAACTTACAAAGACTAACAAAAACCAGAGACTCCTGACTTGACGTCAAGGTAATTATACCAAGAGACACACACAACTTGCAAAGGTCAAGAGTCAAAAAGTCATAGTCTAGTCAAGAGATCCTTGTCAAAAAAACAAACCACAAAGCATATTTTGAGAAAAGGGTCATCGTGGAACACTAAACTAACAATATATCTATATATATCTATATAAGAAGATGTGGTATGACTGCCAATCATACAGTTAATTCTCCATTTAATTCAAACAAAATTTACAAGTTTTACATTGAGGGCAAAGGTCAAGCTCACATAAAGTTTCTCGTGCCAATAGACTTATCATCTTATGACAATACATCTACATGCCACATATTCAGAAGCAAGGACAATTGAAAATTATAGTTTGAAGTCAAGGTAGTAAACCGAGGAACACACTGCAACATGATGACACACCCAACGTGCATACATGTAGGTCAGCAGTCAAAAAATCAAAGTCTGATCAAGAATTCCATGTTAAAAATACACACAGCAGTCCTGCACGAAAGCTCATCATGGTACACGTAACAATGTCTTATGTCATGATGCACTACACATGCCAAATATAGAAAACCCAGGGCAGAGACATAAACACCAGAAATAACTAAACTCAATTGAATGGCAGGTCCCTACAATAGCCTTCAACAAAAAATATAAACTCTCGCAACAATGCAAAGTTAAACCCGTCTTTCACTAAAGTTTGAGCAGGATTCTTTGCAACTATTATCTTACCACTGTTAATTGAGAATCGAGTTGTGCAGTTATGTCAATAAAATAAAACGATAAGATAAGACATTAAAACACTAAAAATTAGGGTTTACCATTAATATTTAACCCAACCATATGATAGTACTATGGTAAACTTATGGAAACACACGATACAGTCATGAAATTGAATATTTGAAATAGTACGACCAGAACAATACAAGACAGAGTTGTAAACAAAAGAAAGTAATGATACATATCGAATTTTTAATCCCAATGCACAAATTAAGAACTGTTTTCACTCAATTTATTTATCTAAAATGTACGTTTGGGTTATACAATGGAAATTAACACTGTAAATTTATATAAACGATCAATCTTGTAATATATAAACAAAAAGGAAGAAAAAACCAGTCTTGAATAAACTATACTCTTTGCAGAAAATAGTCAAAACGGTTTATGGTGTATTAAATATCCATCTGAATTTGTTTATTTAAAAAAATCTGTAAAGCAATTGAAATGTTTTCTACAGCTTTATATCGTGTCGTCTTTAAATCCTTCACTTAATAAAAAGGTATTGAATGTTATAACTATTTTTTTAATTTTGGGTCCTCAATGCTCTTCAACTTTGTTCCTTTTTGACTTTATAACTATTTTGATCTGAGCTTCACTGAAGTGTCTTAGTAAGACGAAACAGGCGTCTGGCTTATTAAATAATTAGCCTGGTACCTTTGGTCACTATTTATAGACAGAAGTAATTTCGGTATATCAATGTGAATTTAGAATAACATATGAAGTAATAAACAGCTGCGCCATGAGCGCATGATACGCCCGACGTCTTGTGTGGAAGTTTTGTGCAATAATCATAAATAGTTTCTGAGAAAGTTATAAGCAATAACCATATATTGTTTTTGAGATACGGCGGGGACATGTGAAATCCCTAACCCTGTTTTTTTTTTACAAAAAACTAAATTTCATCGAAAATAAAATTTTGAATCAAAACCAAAAAGTATACAGATCTTTAGATTAATATAACAAAGAAGTGTGTAAAGTTTTAAGCAATAATCATAAATGGTTTTTGAGATACGGCACAACATGTAAAAAAAACCTCCCCCTTTTTTACAAAATACTCAATAACTCAAAAATGAAATTTTGAATCATCACCAAAAAGTATACAGATCTTCAGATTAATATAACAAAGACATGTGTAAAGTTTTAAGCAATAATCATAAATCGTTTTTGAGATATGGCGCGACATGTAAAAAACCCCTCCCCCTTTTTTACAAAATACTCAATAACTCAAATATAAAATTTTGAATCATCACCAAAAAGTATACAGATATTAAGATTAATATAACTAAGAAGTGTTTAAAGTTTTAAGCCATAATTAAGAATCGTTTTTGAGATACGGTGCGACATGTGAAAAAAAAAACACCCCCCTGTTTTAGTTACAAAGTGCTGTAACTCAAAAAGTTTTAATCTTATTTTCACCAAAAAATATAAGATCATTTGACCATCATAAGAAACAACTATGTTAAGTTTCATGAAATTTGGATAAGTCGTTCTCAAGTTACGGTGCGACATGTTTACGCCGGACAGACAGACGGACAAACAGACGGACGGACACCGGACATTTGTATACCATAATACGTCCCGTCAAAATTTTGACAGGCGTATAAAAAATTGTAATTTCAAAGATGTATAATGTCAATACTAAATATAAATTTAAACGATTTTAAGTGATGATAATGACTAATATCATGGCTCTATATCCATGATATATTTTTTGCTCTTCCCTTTCGTCCAAAATTTGAACACAGATAAAAGTATTTACAAATTTCGATAAAACATACACATCATCTAACAATGACAGTTTTTGTTTATTCTAAATATATCTGGAAATAAAATATAAAATGTTTGTTTTTACATGTAAGAGATATGGACAGGGAACCCTTATATCACATTTCAATGCTCATTTTATCAATTTTTGAAATTAATCACTCTTATCATATGTGTTACCCATATCCAGGGAATAGTCAAATCAAAGTTTGTACGAATACAGATTTAAATGAGGTTGAACTATTGTCTTGCTATCTAAAAATACATCAGCATTGTTTTGGGACAAAAGTGAACCAAATAGTTTGCTAATATCGAAATACTACATGTATATGAATATTTCGTTTTCATAAACATGATAAATGCACAAAACAAAAAAATCTTTTTTTTTTTTCAAAATCGTACATGATACACCTTTAATTGAGCCGACCCACCTACACACTAAGTATAGTGAGAAGGATTGACCAAAGCTAACGTTGTGAGGGAAAATCATGTCATTTTTATTTTATTATCCGGAGAAGTCTTCAGTAAAACATCAATATGTTATTTCAAAATAAATTTGACTGCTAAAAGTATCCAATTATATCTCTCCATAAATTTGACTGCTAAAAGTATCCAATTATATCTCTCTCCATAAATTTGACTGCTAAAAGTATCCAATTATATCTCTCCATAAATTCGTCTGCATCTATATGTTGGTTAAAAATCATTCCAATGACATTAAGTCATTGAATACATTCTTCTTGGACATTTTAGTACATACAATATTTGCTAAGGTTTTCTGTTCGGTCTATTGCTATGTTTGTAAACATCACATGCTAATAACAAGTTATTGATGAATGCATCTTAGATAATAAAGAGCATTTAAACAAACTACATTTTCGCTTGAATGACTGTTGACATTTTTAAATAAGGTATATATATCGTAGGTGATAAACATCAGGTAGGTATGCTGGAAACAAAGCTAACTAAGAAACTTGACTTACATTTCATTGTTGAATGACTTGAGATAGTTCATATGTAACCTGCTATTTCATTTTTAAATTTCCACATTAAAACAAATAATCATATTTAAAGTTTAAATTAATTGCTAGTAATAACTGATATTCTAGATTATATTTTCGATAACACATATTTGGACTTAAATCCTACTTTTTAATGTACTAAAAAGTACAAATTCAATTGGAAATGTGGTAATACACACCTTCAAATCATTTTTTTGATCATTTAAAATGTTAAACAATTTTTCCTATCATCCTTTTTCTATAATAATAAAATTTACGTATGCCACTAACGTATGCCAGCGGAAAATAAATTATATGGATCCTAACTTTGTATACATGGGATATCTTACCTGGACAATTCTGCTCACACTGTTCATTCCTCTGTAGAAATAAAATACATACCTATAATTATTTGACATTGTTTAAAAGTATACAAATCAGAAAATGCAAAGGGTAAAATCAAAAATAAAAGCTAGAGAAAGACATATGTCATCATGGCAAAACTAGAGGCTCTCAAGAGCCTGTATTACTCACCTGACTCTACTTGGGTTTTTGAAATCATATAAAAACAGATAAAATTTGGCTACAAAGTAACAACACTTGGCCAGCACCTCATAAGGGATGGACTATTCATGCTATGTTTGATTTCATTCAATTCCGTGGTTCTCTAGAAGAAGACTTTTGTATGCATTTCCGATAGGGTCCTATGTTAAACTAAGACCCCTGCTGGCAGCCATCTTGGATGATGGATCAGAGACAAATTAACAACACTTGGTCAGCATCGCATAAGGAACATTCATGCTATGTTTGGTTTCATTCCATTCAGTGGTTCTCTAAAAGATGTCACTTGTATGCATTTCCCATAGGGTCCTATGTTAAACAAAGTCCCCCCGCTGGCGGCCATCTTGGATAATGGATCAACTACAAAGTAACAACACTTGGTCAGAACCTCATAAGGAACATTTATGCCATGTTTGGTTTCATTCCAGTCAGTGGTTCTCTGGAAGAAGTCATTTGTATGAATTTCCCATAGGGTCCTATGTTAACTAAGTCCCCCGCTGGCGGCCATCTTGGATGATGGAGCGGCCATCTTGGATGATGGATCGGCTACAAAATAACAACACTTGGTCAGCACCTCATAAGGAACATTCATGCCATGTTTGGTTTCATTTCATACAGTGGTTCTCTAGAAGAAGTTCAAAATGTAAAAAGTTAACGACGACGACGGACGACGGACACCAAGTGATGAGAAAATTTCACTTGACCTTTCGGGCCAGGTGAGCTAAAAAGAAAGGAACACTGATAAACTTAGCAACAACAAACAAACAGGACATAAATATAACACTCAAAATAGTTCTTAATCACCACGTTAATGTTTACAACACAGAAAATATACAAATGTCCTGTTTCTCTGTCCTTTAGTTTATAAGTATGTATTGTAAACAAAATGAACAAAATTTTTTAGTCATGTTAGATCTATGCACAGTAAGGATAAAGGAACTATTTTTAATTATAGTTATTATTGTGTTAACTTCGTACAAAAATAATTTTTAATTTGTCCTTGATCCTGTTATTGATTTTGATTTTTTTTTAATTTGCACATTCTGCTTACTGACTATATAAAAGAGGGACGAAAGATACCAAAGGGACAGTCAAACAGATAAATCTAAAATAAACTGACAATGCCATGGCTAAAAATGAAAAAGACAAACAGACAAACAATAGTACATATGACACAACATAGAAAACTAAAGAATAAACAACACGAACCCCATCAAAAACTAGGGGTGATCTCAGGTGCTCCGGAAGGGTAAGCAGATCCTGCTCCACATGTGGCACCCGTCGTGTTGCTTATGTGATAACAAATCCGGTAAATAGTCTAATTCGGTAGGTCACATTCATAAAAGGGAAGGGGATTGTAGTTACGACGTAAGGAACATATCCAATATCATTTGTGAAACGGTTATTCCATAACGGTCAACCAACTCATGATGGCATTCGTAAAATTTACGAAGGGATGATTTCAACTTCACCATTTGGAACTCTTGGTTTAATAGCTTCCTTGTGAGCAGTAACCCTCTATCAAGAAAATCATGATAGGAAATGCATGAATGGGAATATCGTATCAATTGGGAGATATAAACCCCGTATGCAGGTGCTGCTGGAATGTTGCTACTAAGAAATGGAAAGTTCACAATTGGAAAGCTGAAAACATCTCTTTTGTCATAAAGTTTTGTTTTCAACCGACCCTCATTGTCAATTTCTAGATGTAAGTCAAGATTAAAGGCTATAAAATATATACCTTATCTTGGCTCCAAACCTCCCAGTTTCTTGATCTGTGTGTTTGACTATGTTCGTCACAAACCCATACATTGGTCTGCAAAGCTATCTCTTCGCTAATGAAGCATGTCAACTGAGAACATGAATATTCAAGGTGAAAAGGTAATTGTTGGCTGTGTTTTTCATGGATGGTTGACTGATAGAAATCTGATATTCTCTTCATTGTTGTCACCAAACATTCCTTAACTCCAGTGGCTACATCTTGTACTATAAGTCCAGCCGAAGATTTATGGACTATATAAAGGAGAATCTTGTTGCCTTCAACACATACTACAACATCATGTGCCTTGTCAAATGAGACTACAATAAATCCTGAAAAGAGGAGTTTTCTTCCTTCATACTGCTTCAAAGTCCACATGCTCAAACATGCACTGATCAGACGATTGGGCAAAGCTGGTGGTATGACAGTTCCTTTAAAAAAAAACGCTAAACATATTGCTCTCTCTGGTGTACATTCTTTTTCCATGAAGCTGGTGGTATTTCTTTCTGTGACCATACAGGGAACAAAGAAGTTCTCTACTGGCAACCGACTTCCTGTAGCTGTATCATATCTCCTTTGCTCTGCCAGAATATCTAAATGAATGAGGATGTTGAATATAAACTCTTTGTACGGTAAAACTGCACGGAAGTCCTTCTGTTTCCAGATCTGATACAGGTCTTCTCGGCATATTATCCCACTTTCTGACATTCTTCTGAAAGTTTGCTGTAATTCTTTTTTCTTTGGCCAAAATCCTATATCTGAAAAAAAAAAAAAATTTTTTTAAGAGGAAAAATATTATAGTTTAATGACTATAACTATTCATTGGTCAACTTAAACGGAATTCTACATGTCAGCAGTCTGTGTATCATTACATTAATAAAAAATAATGATGCCCAAACAATATAATGCATGAACACTGCAAGGTGAGAAAAAGTTGGTACGAATGCAAACAAAAGGTTGCATGTAGTCATATTCTAAACAAGCCATGTGCATGGATGTGTAAAGGTTGCATTTGTCATATTCCTGACAAATTATAAAAATAGGTACAGTAGCATGTATCATCAACTGTCAATAATTCCTGTTTAGTACTAGTATACACGATATCTTTTCTGTACCTTGTAAAGGCTGTCATAATAATTATGTGGGCTAATATTAGGTAAAATTAACATAAAACTTTGAATGTCTTTCACTTATTTGCCCCTCTTTTAATATAATAATTTGCCACTGTGATTCCAATTATGGCTTGTGTCATTGTGGTATGATAGGCAAAATATGCTTTAAAGTTCCAGCCAGATATACCATGGTCAAATAAAAAAAAGTATAACATTGTAGACAAAAAATTATTACACACAATCCTTATGAGGATGAAATTTTCTTCCAAATGGTCTAAGTATTCAAAATGGCATTCAATTCTCAAAAACTAATAAAAGTAAACGTCCAATTTCTAATGGCAATACTCATGATAACTGGTATAGAAGTCATCTGACAGTTTTGATGTTGATAAAGAGTAGGTAGATCGTAACATTATAAACAAGTCTGCTTTTGTCAGACTTGCTCTGCTTTTAAATGTTTTATTATAAAAAACAAAAATTTTATCCTTTTTTAGCCATGGCAAATTTTTTGTTTGCAGTCAAGGACAATATTTAAAATATAACATATGGTGTATCATTTTACTATTTTTGTCGGATATGACAATCAAAGTTATTGTTCTTATCTGACACCTTGTTTCTATTTTTATGGATATTGACGCTATCTTTCTATTTATCTGTATATTGACGGCCTATATAAAAAGTTCTTGCTTAATTTAGTTGATTAGGAGTTTTTAAGAAGTGTATGTTAAATGCAGATGATAAGAATACAGGAATGCTTAACCTATTCATACAATAATCTGTTGTCTGCTATTTGGTCGGGTTGTTGTCGCTTTGACACATTCCCCATTTCCTTTCCCAATTTTAATAATGTACGGAGAAAAAAATATGACTTATCCAACCAGGTATGAGTTCATTTAATACAGTAAAAAAAGCTTAATAGAACTTATGATTAAGGGTGTAGAAAATCTGACGACAGCCAATCCTACCAAGTAAGCAAAACCTAATCGCGAACAGTGTCTGAATATTGATGTGCTTCAGACGGACAGACGTTCATAAAAAAGGGTTACCATTTATTTTTACATTGTGGGCAACATCGAAGGATAATAAAGAAAACCATTAGGACATATAAGAAACATTATTTATCAGCATGGACATGAAATAAGCCATAAAACAGTTTTGGTCAATGCTCTGATTAATTACAACAATGGTATTTACATGAAATAAGACAGCAACTTTTAGTTTTCAATTGATAAATACCTGTCACAAAAGATCTCATAACCTCAACCATGAGTAGCGGGTTAATTATTACATGATCTCGGAGCTGAAGGGTATCAAAGTAGATAAGCTTTCCAAGAGAATGTTGAAAGTGTAGGAAGTCATTAAGTTGTTCTACATCCAGGACAGACACCTTGCTGATTGAATTTAATTCTTCAAGTTCTACCAATCGCAGGATCTGCTTTCCTGCAGCTACCATTTCAGCAATCTCCAGTTCTAGTGGGACACATGCGTTTGGCATCTTCTCTCCCCAACAAGGATGATCGAAAGTAAGCTCTGTGATGGCTTTCTTTAGGGATTCAATTTCTTTATCATCTTTATCAGTTGCATTGACAAATATTTGTTTGTCAAGAACAAGATGAGTTCTGCCCTCGTGATCCTTAAATAATTCCTCTACTTCGCTGTACAACAGAGCACGTCTGGTTTCCACATCCTCCTACCAAATAATCATCATTTTAAGTACAGATTTTAAGGCTGAATATGATGTTGTTGATAATGGTTAATGTCATACTTTTCTCTTTAGAACAATATGATATAATTATTATTTAAAGAACTATTTAAAGTGCTTATACAATACCAGGGATGATTCCACTATATAGTTTAGGGCTGCCGAGCGGCCCTTAAATCTGCCAGCGGCCCGAAAAAAATGTTTGTGAATATAAATTCCCAATTCAGAAAAATAAAATAAAAATCGGCATTTCAGGAAAAGTTTCAGTCACCGATTACGGCAACTATAATTTTTCATAGTTTGTTGTCAAAACGTAGTAAAATCTGGATAAGAATGCTGTCAGACTACGATCGCATTTTATTAACAACGATTTAATTATGTCAACTTGAGGTAAACAATTTTAGCAGCCGGATTCAATTGAATACAAGAGTGCACACACTGAAATGTCTCGCCTTCTATACTAATCATTGATATTATGTTGATAGTCCTAAGTATAAAGCTAAGCTTTAATACAACTGTCACATAAACTTAACATTAACCAAGATAACTAAACAAAGACCAATGAACCTTGAAAATGAGGTCAAGGTCAGATGAACCATGCCAGGCAGACATGTACAGCTAACAAAGCTTCTATACAACATATATAGTTGACCTATTACTTATAGTATAAGAAAAATAGACCAAAACACAAAAACTTAACACTGTGCAATGAAACGTGAAAATGAGGTCACGGTCAAATAAAATCTGTGTGACTGACTTAAAGATCATAAAATATTTCCATACACCAAATATAGATGACCTATGGCATATAGTATTAGATAAAAAGACCAAAACTCAAAAACTTAACTTTGACCACTGAACCATGAAAATGAGGTCAAGGTCACATGACATCTCCCCGCTAGATAGGTACACCTTACAATCATTCCATACAACAAATATAGTAGACCTATTGCATATAGTATGAGAAAAACAGACCAAAACACAAAAATTTAACTATAACCACTGAACCATGAAAATGAGGTCAAGGTCAGATGACACCTGCCAATTGGACATGTACACCTTACAGTCCTTCCATACACCGAATATACTAGCCCTATTGCTTGTAGTATCTGAGATATGGACTTGACCACCAAAACTTAACCTTGTTCACTGATCCATGAAATGAGGTCGAGGTCAAGTGAAAACTGTCTGACAGACATGAGGACCTTTCAAGGTACGCACATATCAAATATAGTTATCCTATTACTTATAATAAGAGAGAATTCAACATTACAAAAAATCTCAACTTTTTTTTCAAGTGGTCACTGAACCATGAAAATGAGGTCAAGGACATTGGACATGTGACTGACGGAAACTTCGTAACATGAGGCATCTATATACAAAGTATGAAGCATCCAGGTCTTCCACCTTCTAAAATATAAAGCTTTTAAGAAGTTAGCTAACACCGCCGCCGCCGCCGGATCACTATCCCTATGTCGAGCTTTCTGCAACAAAAGTTGCAGGCTCGACAAAAATTGCATGGGAGTATTTGAATTAACAAAAGTAGATCGCTCAGCAGGTTGATCAAAAACATGCTTTTTGTCAAAACTGGTGTCAAAGCAGACCTCGGCAAAGAACAAATTCAAATTTTGATATAAAATTGATGAATAAATTTTAATGAGCGCTGATCGCCCATCAGAGCCGGTTATGTAACTTGATTAAAACTTGTTTTGTAAAAGAAGTTATTTTATATTTTGCTCTATTTCCTCAAAAGATAAAAGTTTGAGCGTTTTTGACAATAATATTGATGATAGACCATTCATGAAATGAGCCCCCCCCCCCCTGAAATATGATGTCACCATTATGGAACTGTTTCAAAAGATATAAAAATGATCCAAATAATTTTAAAGTTTATAAGATATCTTACATGATAGTTCATGAGATATGTTAAAAAACTTATGAGATATCTTTTATAGTTTATAAGATATCTCATATAGTTTTCTTATAATCGATATTAGATATCTTCTTTATTATATAAGATATCTATTTATATAAGATATCTTATAAAAAAGATTATTTACGATATCTAATATATGAGCCAGTCCATGCGAAAAAGTACAAAAACGAAAAATTTACGAAATTCTAAAAAGTGTGCATAATTATTGGTAGTAGACTTGTGATTTATAAAACACTTACTTTTCCTCATATCATTAAGCTGTGAGCTACACGCACCTGTAAATGTTGAGACCTTCCCTCCCTTAGTTTTATCAAGATTTTAAATGAAGTATTTCATATATTTCAATCATTTTCAAAGTACAGTTTAAATGGTTTGATTTACCAATTGATAATGTTAACCCAGGTAACAGTGGGGACTCTCGCTTACGATGCTGATATCAATGCAATCTTACTGGGAAACGGTTCGAATCCCGTGCAATTAAGGTTGATTTATATAATATTTAATAACTTAATATAATATTTAATAACTTAACTTAACTTAAATTTAGGTTGATTTATATAATATGTAATAGATTAATATAATATTTAATAACTTAACTTACCCGAACTTAAATTAACTTAACTTTCAATTTCTAAAACATAAGATGTCATAGTTTTTGTATTTTTCCTCATGTTTTAATGTTGTCTTACTTTCTTTAAATTATTGACTTTTGTCTCTGTAGTGTCGTAAATTTTTAAGTTTCTGGTCGGTATATCATTAGTTTGGGGAACAAATGATTTTACACTTACTCAAATACCAAAAATTCAGATATTTCTACGTCTTTTTCTGTTTTAATTGACAATATCGGCATAGAATTGACAATCTTATGAATGTTTACATTAATGTATTTTTTTTTGGATAAAATCGTTTTTCAAAAATACTATAACAAACTTTGATAACGTGTCCTGTAAAGTTTATCAAAAGGACTTTTTGAACCTTTTCGCATGGACTGGCTCATATCATATAAGATATATTATTAGAGACATCGTATAGAAATTATAAGATAATTCATATAATGTATCTTACATAATTTTCTTAAGATGATATCCAATAAACTATATAAGATATCTTGTATAAAAAATATTTATAAGATATATTTCATATACTTCATGAGATATCTTATAAACTTTAGAAGATATCTTATAAAGTATATAAGATACATTTGTATCTTATAGGTATATACGATATCTTTTAGGTATATACGATATCTTATAAGTATATACAATATCTTATAATTATATACGATATCTAAGTATAAAATATATAAGATATCTTATTAAATATATAAGATATCTCATATAATATATAAGATATCTCATATAATATAAGATATCTCATATAATATATAAGATAGCTTCAAAAAATTAAATTATATAAGATATCTCATATATTAAATGAGATATCTTATAAAAATCTTATATGTTATATAAGGTATCTTATATATTATGAGATAATTTGAGATAATTTGAAATTCGA
The DNA here is from genome assembly GCA_019925275.1 of Mytilus edulis. NCBI lineage: Eukaryota > Metazoa > Mollusca > Bivalvia > Mytilida > Mytilidae > Mytilus > Mytilus edulis. The sequence goes on from JAHUZM010000081.1 coordinate 36,048, forward strand.
ATAAACAGCTAAACTGCTTGCCATAGGTTTATGTTAGCTGGTATACATGCCTAGTTTACCAAAGTTAAGATGATAGTGCATCATGTGCAATGGTATTCATGTAATACAACTTCCCTGGTCTGAATCCAATAACTTCTTCAATCAGTGTACAGGTGAAACTTAATATACATTTTCCGTTTTTACAGGTCAGGAAATGATATTATTTCTTTTTAGGTTGTATGCATAAAAAATTCCCAATTGGGATAAAAATTCCCAATTTGATGTTAAACTAAAAGGGACCCATTTGAAAACACCTGGAATCATCCCTGCAATACTGTTGTACAAGCATATCGGTTTTTGTTTTGTTTTATAAAATATGTGTCATAGATAGTTACACAACACTGGTAACCTTTTTTTATTTGTTTCTAAAGGCATGTACATACTTTATGTACATTATAGTTATCATTCATGTATTGATTGTGCTTACAGTCTATACAAAAGCTAAACCTTGGAAAATATGAGGATAGTGACACATTTTTTTTAACCCAAAAAAATCAAAGATACCAGGGTTTTAATTTTTGGACAATGGGATTGCCCTAAAATGTGGATTGTTTTTGTTTAACCTTCTTTTGTATTTTTAGCAAAAACTGAGGAAGATAGAGAGCAATTTTAAAAAACAGTCTTCATAATCAGCAATGCAAAATCAACAAAACAGAGATTTTTTTCTTGAGTTCTATTTTTGTATACTTTGTTGTGGGATGTCCTTTGTTGAATAGTTATCAAAGCTTATGATTTGATACGTCAGGTGCTTGTTTTGTCTACATACGACTCATCAGTGACGCTCAGATCGAACTAGATATAAAGCCAAACAAGTACAAGTTGAAGAGCATTGACATGATTAAGCATCTACAAATCCAAAAAATTGTTTAAATACGGCCAACGTAATCATTGACTTGGATACGACAATCCTAAGTATTTCGAAAAATTTATAGATTTGTCAACAGTAAGATTAAAAATTTGTAAGGGTTCCACGGAACCCAGTGTCTCGCCTACTTTTGCTGTTAATCGCAGACTGAACAAAAATGAGGAAAAACATCAATAAAAATTTCCCTCTCGATACTGTCTTTTGATTGAAAGAAGCTTCCAAGTTTGGTAAAAAATCCAGGGTAGTTTATGAATCTCATAAATGTTTTATAAACTTTAACTGCAGACTGTATGTAATGTTAACTGGAAGAAAAACTAAGTCCATTTATATGTAAAATACGGGAAAAGTGAATTTTTTTTTTACAATATTTACTTCTGAATAATATCTTATGGTAGAAATCCAGGATAGTTTAAGAACATTATAAAAATTTTAAAAACTTAAACCACAGAGTGAATGTTTTGTTTCTGGCAAAAAAACTAAGTCCATTTATAAGTAAAATACGGAAAAGTGGAAATTTATTTTTACAAAAAAAATTTCTTGATACTATCTTATGATCATAAACAAGCTTCTGTCCAAGTTTGGTACAAATCAAGGATAGTTTATGAAAGTTATTAAAATTTTAAAAACTTTAACCACAGAGTGAATGTAATGTTTCCTCGCAGAAAAACTAAGTCCATTTATAAGTAAAATACAGAAAAGTGGAAATTTATTTTTACAAAATTTTCTTCTTGATACTATCTTATGATCATAAACAAGCTTCTGTCCAAGTTTGGTACAAATCAAGGATAGTTTATGAAAGTTATTAAAATTTTAAAAACTTTAACCACAGAGTGAATGTAATGTTTCCTCGCAGAAAAACTAAGTCCATTTATAAGTAAAATACGGAAAAAATGGAATTTTATTTTTACAAAATTTACTTCTGGATACTTTCTTATGATCATAAACAAGCTTCTGTCCAAGTTTGGTAGAAATTCAGTATAGTTTAAGAAAGTTATTAAAATTTCAAAAACTTTAACCACAGAGTGAATATTTGTGGCCGCCGCCGCCGCCGCCGAAGGAATGTAGGATCGCTTAGTCTCGCAGGCTCGACAAAAACTAGAGGCTCTAAAGAGCCTGTGTCGCTCACCTTGGTCTATGTGAATATTAAACAAAGGAAGCAGATGGATTCATGACAAAATTGTGTTTTTGTGATTGTGATGTGTTTGTACAGACTTTATTGTACATCTTACTTTACTAAACAGTCTTGCTGCTTACAATTATCTCTATCTATAATGAACTTGGACCAGTAGTTTCAGTGGAAAATGTTAATAAAAATTTACAAATTTTATGAAAATTGTTAAAAATTGACTATAAAGGACAATAACTCCTTAGGGGGTCAACTGACCATTTGGGTCATGTTGACTTATTTGTAAATCTTACTTTGATGAACATTATTGCTGTTTACAGTTTATCTCTATCTATAATAATATTCAAGATTATAACCAAAAACAGCAAAATTTCCTTAAAATTACAAATTCAGGGGCAGCAACCCAACAACGGGTTGTCCGATTCATCTGAAAATTTCAGGGCAGATAGATCTTGACCTGATAAACAATTTTACCCCATGTCAGATTTGCTCTACTAAATACTTTGGTTTTTGAGTTATAAGCCAAAAACTGCATTTTACCCCTATGTTCTATTTTTAGCCATGGCGGCCATCTTGGTTAGTTGGCCGGGTCACCGGACACATTTTTTAAACTAGATACCCCAATAATGATTGTGGCCAAGTTTGGTTTAATTTGGCCCAGTAGTTTCAGAGGAGAAGATTTTTGTAAAAGTTAACGACGCCGGACGCCGGACGCAAAGTGATGGGAAAAGCACACTTGGCCCTTCGGGCCAGGGGAGCTAAAAATTATCATATAATTGATATTCAGATTAACATTGAAGTGCCGATAACTGGGCTGGTGATACTCTATGGGACGAAAAAAGGGATGACATTTCATTTTGAAATGATTTAAAAAAAGGATTATTAGACACATCATCAAATATTATTGTGATCAATTAAAAGGATCATAACACAAACACACTAGTGTGATATGCATTTTCTTCATGTGGATATTAAATATGTTATATTAAATCAACATATTTGTTTAGCAAATCCCATTTGTCCTTTGTATCCTACACATTATTTTGGACATTTAGAATAGATTTATTTTTAATCACAACCTTTGCAATGGCATCTTTTTCTTAGTTTGTAATTTTCTGGAATCAAAATAGTTTGTAGAGGAACGCATGCTTTTACAAAATATATGACCATGTGTTTTTAAAAGGCATTGTGTTTACACATATAAAGTATCTGATTAACATGCAATGAATGAGCAATGAACCTGATAATGCAACACACAGTATAACATGTTTACACGAAGCTGGGTTCTAAATTGGCGGAAACTTTAATTTGTTGCTACTAGAAAAAAAAACCGCTGGTACCTTGTCTTTATGGGTGCATACAATTAACAAGATCTAAGGAATACCTGTAAACACGTCCTATTTATAACTTTTTCACTTACCACTGGTATCTTTTCCTTATGGGTAACGACAAACAAGATCTTAGGGAAGCCTTTATAGAAGACCTATTTATATCTTTTCCACTTACCACTGGTATCTTGTCCTTATGGGTAGCAACAAACAAGATCTTAGGGATGCCAGCATACACCACCTTACAATAGGTCAGGATTGAGTTCACCCAGTGCAGTAAAAAGACTGAAAAAAACAATAAAGCTAAAATACAATTAAAATTTAATTTGTAATGCATTTCAATCAATTTATAAATTCTTTAATATCTGTGCATGAGCTAATTACGTTATTTATACAATTTTATAAGGTTGTGTAAAAGGGAGGCATTCAAAAACCAGAAGTTTAATAATAGAATACAAAAATTATGTTCAAAAAGAAAAACAACAGTATACAAAACATTACACATAAAACTATAGATTGAAAAACACGAACCCAACCAAAATTATCTGACTGGAGGGTTACCTGGAATTTGCACTAATCTTTTAACTCATTACAAGTAAAAATTTGTTGACATGTTGCATTTGAATGTGCAGTACATATCTGAATGCACTGTTTTCTTTTAAAACTGCTTACAATCTTCGTAAATAATTTTAATACAAAAAAACAATGTATTCTGACAATTTGAATAATTCTATATATATGTATAGACAAATTAAAACAAATGTTTTCTTACTTTTAATTTTTTTTCTTGTGAGGTTTTGTTGTTTTGCAAGATGTTGCTTTGATATTTGGTTTATGATGTCAAACATATTTTAGGCTTTAGAAACTGACACCTCTTCACCAAACACTTTACTGTGTTTTAGTAATCTCCCAGAACACTGTTTTTCTTGTGCAGACTACTAATTTGCAAAAGTTAAAAGATTGCACAAATATATTTTACCAAATTGAAGACTGTCGAGAATTATTTTGATTGAAGAGTTCTGAAGATTCCGTATGAGAGTTATCTCCCTTTATGTATTTGACATAAGTAAATGTGATAGTAACGCATAAACCATAAGCATGATAGATGATTAAAGACCTAGGGTCCATAAAAAAAAAGTCAAGGTCATGATTTAATTTTTTGCTTTTGCTTGTGAATGCTACTCTTAAGAAACTGTAATATATATCGACATAAGATTTTCACTAAATTGTTAGTTGCGATATGTCATAACAGGAAATTATTTCTGAGAAACCAATAGTTACTTTTACTAGGAGTTTTCTGCCCTAAAATGTTAGAAATAAGATGTATGGTAATATAACTTATGAACAAAAGTTACAATACATAGTAGAGATCTTAAGTCTTTTGAAATGAGAAAGGTCCTTGCTTGGTGACCTTGAAATTGAGGTCAAGGACAAATGTAAGTATTAATGCTTTAGATTTTTAACTTTTCTGTAACTTCATTTTGAGGCATGTTTAAGACATTGGGTCTTTTTGCATTAAGTAGGAATACACATGTTCTTAAAACTAGAGGCTCTAAAGAGCCTGTGTCGCTCACCTTGGTCTATGTGAATATTAAACAATGGACACAGATGGATTCATGACAAAATTGTGTTTTGGTGATGGTGATGTGTTTGTAGATCTTACTTTACTATACATTCTTGCTGCTTACAATTATCTCTACCTATAACAGTACTTTCTGTGGAAAATGTTATTGAAAATCTTCAAATTTTAAGAAAATTGTTAAAAATTGACTATGAAGGGCAATAACTTCTTAGGGGGTCAATTGACTATTTTGGTCATAGTGACTTATTTTTAGTTCTTACTTTGCTGTACATTATTGCTGTTTACAGTTTATCTCTATCTATAATAATATTCAAGATAACAAAAAACAACAGCAAAATTTCCTCAAAATTACCAATTCAGGGGCAGCAACCTAACAACCGATTATCCGATTCATCTGAAAATTCCAGGGCAGATAGATCGTGACCTGATCAACAATTTTACTTCCTGTCATATTTGCTCTTAATGCTTTGGTTTTTGAGTTATAAGCCAAAAACTGCATTTTACCCCTATGTTCAATTTTTAGCCATGGCGGCCATCTTGGTTGGTTGGCCGGGTCACCGGACACATTTTTTAAACTAGTTACCCCAATGATGATTATGGCCAAGTTTGGTTAAATTTGGCCCAGTAGTTTCAGAGAAGAAGATTTTTCTAAAAGATTACTAAGATTTATGAAAAATGGTTATAAATAGACTATAAAGGGCAATAACTCCTAAAGTGGTCAACTGACCATTTTGGTCATGTTGACTTATTTGTAGATCTTACTTTGCTGAACATTATTGCTGTTTACAGTTTATCTCTATCTATAATAATATTCAAGATAATAACCAAAAACAGCAAAATTTCCTTAAAATCATCAATTCAGGGGCAGCAACCCAACAACGGGTTGTTCGATTCATCTGAAAATTTCAGGGCAGATAGATCTTGACCTGATGAACAATTTTAACCCTGACAGATTTGCTCTAAATGCTTTGGTTTTTGAGTTATAAGCCAAAAACTGCATGTTACCCCTATGTTCTATTTTTAGCCATGGCGGCCATCTTGGTTGGTTGGCCGGGTCACGCCACACATTTTTTAAACTAGATACTCCAATGATGATTGTGGCCAAGTTTGGATTAATTTGTCTCAGTAGTTTCAGAGGAGAAGATTTTTGTAAAAGTTAACGACGACGGACGACGGACGCAAAGTGATGGGAAAAGCTCACTTGGCCCTTCGGGCCAGGTGAGCTAAAAAGTCAACCGGAAGTGACCTGTAGTAAACCTAAAGTAGTCTTTTTTGCATTAATTCAATAAAATAAGTATTTAAAACCATATATTTTTGGAATCAGCGTCAAGTGATCTATAAAGTAATACCGGAAGAGATATTTTTCAAACAGGAAACTGAGGAAATGGCAAAGTATCTCTTACTATAAGAAAAAGTGTATTGAAACGATAATTTCTTTTGAATCAGTAAAGTAAGCTATTGTCGGGACATCAAAAATGACCTTTTAACCAACTTTTTATATTTATATATCAAAATAGGTTCGTTTTGAGGTTGAAAGACTTTCAATTGTCCTCTGAACAATTAGTTTTTTATTGTCATTATGTTCATTGCCAAATTTTGTAAGCATGTTCAGTAAAATAGATGTTACAAATTTAATTAACATAATTACCTGCTGGGGTTGGTGTCATGTGCTGCCCTGGAAAACACAGTACATCAGGGACTTCTTCATTCAATCTCTTACTACCATCAAAAACTACTAGGAACAAAGCTCTGAAAGTCATGAATGTCTGGTGTGTTGTATAATAGACATACTGTCCACCAAAGTCCCAGAAGATGAGTCGGCCAACTTTCATTTTATATTTCCCACTTTTGAGGACTTTCTCCATTCTCTTTTTTATTTCTTTTTTGGTCATTTTAGTTGTCATTTTCTTTTTCATTTGCTGTTTTTTAGACTCACTAGAGGACATCTGTGGTGACAAAGTTTGGGCTGTTTGTGGCTGTGTAGAGGGTTCACTCGAGTCGTTCACAGGCCAGGATGTTGACTTGGTAGCTTGTGACTTCTGAGAAGGATTATCTTCTGCATTTTGACTATCAACAGGTTTTGCATCTGGTTCCTGATTTTCTGGTGTTTTTGCTTGTTTAGTTTCATCTTCTTCTATGGAGGTCATTAATACCTTATTGTACACAACATCCAAGGCATTATAAGTTGCTGTATGAAAAAAAAAATTGATGTTATTTATTTAACATACAAATAGATAAACTTTGGTAAAGACTTTACAGTGACATAATCACTCAAAGTAACTAAAAAACTTACTTTAGCATAAAATAAAGTTGATCATTGAAGCAGGGAAAAAAGTTATTTTTTTCTTATTTTGTGAAAATTAAGATGTGGTATAATTGCAAATAGTACAACTCTTCATTGCAACAAAGTCCAATTGACCAGGTTTTGATGAATTGTATATCATTGCAGTCTTCAACATTGAGTAAAACTCATACATATCTTTCATTTTGTCAGCTATACACATGATAAAAGGTCATGAAAAGACAAACAGTTAAATAATTGACACAAAAACACACAAAAAACACAAAACAAAAAGTGAAACAATTTACAGAAAAAAACAACGGCCCAATTCATAAATTTCAAAAACATTTGTATGTGAAAGATGGCTCTCATAGTTCTAGAAAATCTTTAAAGGAACCTTCAAATTAATTTTAATGTTGTTTATTTGCTTCTTCATACTTCAACAGTCCTATATACCAATGGTAAAGTTAATTAAATGTTATCAACTGTGGAAAAAATTGCTCTTTCAAAATTTCCCTTTGGAAGCCTCCATGGGGGAAATCCATCGCGAATTGCAGTTGGCAGTATGCTAGTTAATGATAAAAAAATAATGATAAATAGATATAACAACACTCACTGCAGACTTGGAACTGGCACATACGAATATTTTTGGGGTAAAAGTTGACTGGCATATAACTGAAACTTCAGACCACGTCCATTTTTTTTTACAAAATATAACTTAACTACCCACACCACAATAACATATATGCCATTGTATGTTACACTTAGAAACATGTCCATCCACCCAAATGTGTCCACATGACGTCACTGAACTGTGAAACATTTCTTAACGTAAAAGGGTGCAAAGGTGTGTCATTTGTATGAACACCAAAATTTGTCCATTTTTTTATAAACACCCAAACATGTCTATATCAAGCTTAATGTTTTTTCTTTACTGAAAGATTATTCGTGTCCATATTATAAATACTTCTGTTATTTGCTTATTGCTGTCTCATAATTAATGTATACTCATTTTACTATTTTATTGAAAAATAGAAATAATGAACTTTTAAGTCTTTTTTAAACCAGCAGTATAACATGGGTTTAAATGGGGTGTCCATTCAACAAGGTATTTAAAATGGCCTCTACTACATAACGGATATTGAAGCAGTGTCTTACTGAATGGTAAACAATCGGTCTGTACTCGCTACTAAAGGAGTAGGCCCGGTAAGACCCCTTTTTGGCCCCAAATATAGTGTTTTTGCAAAGTTGTTTAATTGTTAACTTTTACTTACTTATTGGAAAGAAACATGTTTTTGTTACATGAATATGGGCTGTTATTGATAATACAATGTACATGCATCAGGTACTAGCATCATTTTTTCATGCAAAAATTCTTATATCTTCACATTTATGCTAATTTTAAGACGTTTTTTGTCTAAAATGGAAGTGGTCACACTTGTGTTCATTCTTAATATTTAAATATATGTTGTATTTAATGACAATAATAATGATACATATTATATATAAATGTTGAGAGTAAACACGAATGCGGCTACTTCCATTTAGACAAAAAATCATCTGAAAAGTGACTTTAAATGGTATATTTGATAGAATTTTTTTTCATATTTAAGCTTGAGTTTGAGCGTTTTTAATAACCAAGTCAGTCAAAACCTTTTACAATAACCTTGAGTGAATAAAAAATGTCAAAAATCTTTCATCTGACATGTCTGATGTACTGTAAATTTTAGGCCGAAATTAGCCATTACCAGGCCTTCTCCTTTTTTAGATTGATATCCTAACTAGTATTATTCTTGAATAACCGTAAAAATTCAGGCCCAATAAAAAAATCCTGGTATAATTATAGAACCTATTTATGGTATTTATTGTTAACGTGATGTCGTTCAAATAATGCATGAAATATGTTTCACTGGATGTTTATGTATCTTGTTCGTGTGTCTTTAGCGATGCTCGAAACCTAAAATTTAAATAAAAGCCTGTAGACCAGTTTGTCTCAGAACTGTTAAAAAGGGGATTTCAATTCTATAATTGAAAGCCCGCTGTGCAATAGTGGCAGACAGGAATGACATAAAAAAAAGGGATCATCGGAGTTTAATAGTACAAAATTATTCACTCAGTAAACGACTAATTCAGCTGTACTAACATTATTTGTACGTTCCCTGATGCAATTGCCGTAAACATTTTTGACCTCATTGAGGACAATAGGTATAGAAAGCATGGTAGGAGTGCTTATGAGACAAATCTCCATCCAAATCACAATTTATAAAAGTAAACCATTATATGTCAATGTACGGTCTTCAACAGGGAGCCTTGGCTCACAACGACTACAAGCTATAAAGGGCCCCCAAAAAATACTAGTGTAAAACCATTCAAATTATAAAACTAACAGTCTAAACTATGTTAAAAAAATTAGAAACGAGAAACCTTTATATGAACCACATAAACAAACGACAACTTCTGAACATCAGATTGCTGACTTAGGACAGGTGCAAACAATTTTAATGGTACCATACCTTCACCTTTATCTGAAACAATAGTCAGTAACATCACAACATAGAAAGACACACTATAAAATATCAATTTGAATGACTTAACTGAATCAAAAGACGTATTGACCAAATGAACATACACTGAACGAATAAATTTGATCTATGATACAATGTAAATACAAAGTTAATAAAAATAAGGGATGAATAATTATAGTAAAAGTATTATATTATACCGCTGTGAAATGCTAAACAATTTCAGAATAACATCAGCTTTGAAAAAAAAATACGCCATTAGTATTATCAAAGTAAAACACAAGTAAATTAAAAATAATTTTGTAGATACGATTACTTCTTCTGTCTGTGTTTAGAAACACCAAGAAATTCCTTGTAAAACAATTAAACTATTCTAAAACTTGGTAATTTTAGGGTGAATATCAACAATTGAACTATAAAATTGGTGCTTGATAAAACTTCCTAATGGAAGTATGATGTATTCACTTCGTAAACGACAAACATGTATTAGCGCTAAAAAACATGTAACGTTCTAGCATTTAATAGTGGACACGTTTTGGCAAATAACAATTATCAGACACGTTTGGGGGAATCGGACACGTTTAAATTTGGGGGATGGACACATTTGGGAGTGTTACATATATATGCTTAGTAAATCATAATGCAAAGATAATTTAATTTATCAAAAACTACCTTGACCCAAAACTTTAACCTGACGATGGACAGAAGAACGAACAGACGCACAGACCAAAAAATATAATGCCCCTAGATGGGGCATAATAAACCAACAGCCAAACTTATGATAAAACAATTAATGCTGAACAGAAATAACATAAAGCAACCAACAGCAATCAGTGAATTGCAGACTTGGAACAGGAACATATAGAGATGATGGAGATAAGGTTGACTGGCATACGAATAAAACATCTGACCACAGCCATTTCTTTACAAAATATAACTTGCCTACCTCAATTACCTGTAAAACAATACCTTATGCATACTTTAAATGAATACAATGTTAAATCCATATATATGTAAATGTGTATTCCTACCTGGATCAATCATGATCCAATTTCTTGTCTCTATATCAAGTCCACAGCGACCTTCAATGAGGGTAATCCCATCAGTGGCATGTCGCCCTTCTGGAACATTATCCCCAACTAAAAGCTTGACTAAACTTGATTTCCCAACCGAAAACTGGCCGGTTACCATACAGCGCATATCAAATGATTCGTAGCTTCCACTGCCAAGCAACTTGTTCAACATGGCAGATCGGATGGAATCTGTATAAATACAAATTTTCCAATTATTAATGTATTGCTGATGATGTCCAAAAAATCTGTGTCTACACCATAGAAATAGACAGTGGCTAAATAGTATTATTCCATTTAAAAAAAAATTCTGTATTAAAGTTAAACTGTTGATTATTAAAGGAAAATAATTTCAATAGGGAATTTTTTGACAATTTTGATTAACTTTTCAACCATACTGCAGTTTTAAACATATTGGATAACTATTTGACTTAGCTCCAGTTTTAATTTAGCTTCAGCAGGCATGCTTGCTAGATGATCAACAAAAAATTGAATAACAATCTATTTTCTGGCAAACTAAGTATTTTTTTCATTCGAAGTTTGTCTCAAATTTGTTGAGCAGTTTTAGATGTTAAGCTCTTTACTGTGGCTTGATTGTAAGTGTTACCATGGTTACTCTTCATTTTTTGCCATTCATTCAAAATTCAGTCAAAGTGCAAAGTGATAACATGATAAAATTATGCATACTTTAGAAAAATATATATTCAATATTTATATACAATGATTATATAACAAAAATATTCAATAAAAAAAAAATGCCTAATGTCAACTAAACTGTTGTCGCTCACCTTGATCTAAATGCATATTAAACAAAGGACACAGATGGATTTATGACAAAATTGTCTTTTGGTGATGGTGATATGTTTGTAGATCTTACTTTACTGAACATTGCTTACAATTTTCTCTATCATTAATAAACTTGGCCCTTTAGTTAAGGAGGATAATATTTTGTAAAAATTTACAAAAATTTACCAAATTAATGAAAATAGTCAAAAATTGACTATAAAGGGCAATAACTCCTTAAGGGGACAACTGACCATTTGGTCACATTGACTTATTTGTAGATCTTATTTTGCTGAACATTATTGCTGTTTACAGTTTATCCCTATCTATGATTATACAGTATTTAAGATAATAACCAAAAAGGCAACATTTTCTTAAAAAAATATCAATTGGGGGCAGCAACCCAACAACCAGTTGTCCAATTCATCTGAAAATTTAACGGCAGAAATAGATTGACTTGATAAACAATTTAACACCGTGACAAACTCTAAATGCTTTTGTTTCAGAGTCATAAGCCATAATCTACAGTTTCCCCCTATGTTCTATTTTTAGCCATGGCAGCCATCTTGGTTGGTTGGCTGGGTCACCGCGCTTATTTTTTAAACAAGATACCCTAAAAATGATTATGACTAATTTTGGTTAAATTTGTTCCAGTAGTCTTACAGGAGAAGGTTTTTGTAAAAGATTATAAAAATTTACGAATAATTGGTAAAAAATGACTATAAAGGGCAATTACTCCTTGGTTCCAGAGTTATAAGCCAAAATCTACATTTTCCCCTTATGTTCTATTTTAAGCCATGGCGGCCATCATGCTTGGTTGGCAGGGTCACCGGACACATTTTTTAAACAAGATATCCCAATGATGATTGTGGCGAAGTTTGGCCCAGTAGTTTCAGGAGAAGATTTTTGTTAAAGTTACCGACGACGGACGACGAAGGACGACAAATGTCGGACGCAAAGTGACGGGAAAAGCTCACTTCGCCCTTCGGGCCAGGTGAGCTAATAAAAGTGTAAACATGTTACAACTCATCAAATAAGCTGCTGACCAAATATGAAGGTATTCTGTTTTGCAATATTTGAGAGAAAATATCAAGTATCTGCAAACAGTTAGGTTTTTTTTTTGGTTGAGAGCGTCACTGATGAGTCTTTTGTAGATGAAATGCGCGTCTAGCGCAAATATACAAAATTTAGTCCTGTTATCTATGATGAGTTTATTTACAACCACTGGATCAATGACACTGCTGGTGGAGATTTATTTCCCCGAGGGTATCACTAGCCAAGTAGTTAGCACTTTTTTGTGCTGACATGAATAATCATTGATATGGTTGAATTCATAAATTAACTGTTTACAAAAATTTGCATTCTAGAAACACTTAGGCTTTTCTACCTCAGGCATAGATTACCTTAGCTGTATTTGGCAAAACTTGTAGAAATTTTGGTCCTAAATACTCGTCAACTTCGTACCTTTTTTAAGCTTTTTTTATCTTTTTGGATGAGAGCGTCACTGATGAGTCTTTCTTATACAAAATTTAGTCCTGTTATCTATGATGAGTTTGTTTTGTATATATGAACATTCTATTTTTATTCCATTAACTAAACATAGTTCACCTTTTGCTTATCGTATCTGCGAAATAGACATAACCAAAAAACTAACTTTGACCAATCATGCCAATAAACCATGAAATTGAGGTCAAAATAAAATTAAGAAGATGTGGTATGATTTTCAATGATCATGATGATACAACTATCCACCAAGTTTCAAATACTTTGACATATGAAATAATAGGTAATAGCAAGGCCTTTAATGATGAGAAAAACCCACAACATATATTTGGCCACAAAACTCCCCGACATAAAAAGGTTACACCAACTCTGCCATACAGACATGTACGCCGTGCAGTCGTTTAAAATACCAAGATGACTTAATGATTTAAGTACCTGGGAAACAAACACTTACTATGAAAACTAAACATTGACCTATAATGGTTTACTTTTACAAATTGTGACTTTGATAGGGAGTTGTCTCATTGGCACTCATACCACATCTTCTTATATCTAAACACAAAAACTCAACATTGACCAATTCAACATAAAAATCAGGTCAAGGTCAGGTGAAAACTGCCAGACAGACATGTTCACGTTACAACAACTATATCAATCAAATATACTTTATCTACTGTTTAGGTGTAATACCACCAAATCATGGTACGTCACATCCGGTTGCATACGAAAGTAGGCCTAAAAAAATATTCCCTTGAATTTGACAGTTGTAGAAAAATAACCCTGCATTTCAATGCACTTAAATTTTTCTGAGTTGTAAATATGTATGTTGGGTGTCTGAAAGCATCATTCTTTTTTTATTTGATATTCTTATAAAATATTTTGGAACGTTAAGGTTACATAGTTACCAAAGCAGGTAACCAGTTAATAACAGTGTAAAAATTGGGTTGTCTACCCTCGGCGGTGGTTACTTTCTTATATGCAATGAAATATAGTGTGAAATTTTCACTGTATCACTGGAAAGGATTGAACTTTACACATGCAAAGTATTTCTTTGGTTGAAATAAAGGTAAATACTGTACGATTTTTTTAAAAGTGCCAATTTAACAAAGACTAATAGGGAAAAAACAATGGTGGTATTACACCTATTTAGGGAAACTAAATGTGCACTCGTGACCCTATTGTACTTTATTTTTAAAAGTTATTAATAAACCAGTTCATACATTGTAAACATGGAATATTCGGAATGGATTTAGACACAGAAAGTACGTTTGAGGTAAAATTGCATTGAAATGGGGGTTTACGGGTGTTTTCTTAGTCAAATGGGTGGACAGACGAAGCTGTATTTAGATTACTGTGTTAAATTTTAAATTACCCTACAGTTTTTGTTTTGTTTATACAACATGTGAATTTTTTTATTTCAGTGTTAACCACGTTCTGAAGAGCATTCTGTTGAAAAATCTTATATGTGAATTGGTCTGCAGATGACACTTCAGCATTAAAGTATGTATCAACTATCATCATGTTTTTTTTTGTTTTGGCCGCAAAAGTTTACAATTTGCCATTGTGCCGTCTACATTTTGCACAGACAATAACTCATCTAAACACTTATTTGTTCTGGATTTATACACATCAGAATCCAGTCTCACATACTTAAACTTTATAATTCTTACCAATTATTTTTTGTACCAGCAGTCCAAGGGACATAACCCTTTTGTAAAATATTTTGAGGTATTTTTTTATTACTCTTTCTCCCCATTTTCTAATGTAAAATACAAGAAAGTGGACTTTTTGTGTAAATCTATTAGAAATATACTGTTATGAGTAAATAAAAAGACTTTGATACCAGTAGCAATAAATGATTGACTGAAAGGGAACCGTTATTTCTCACACTAGGGGAACAGACCAAAAACTCAAGTTACACATAAGGGCTTACAGAAACTTCCGTGTAGACTGTTAACATTTATAGAGACAGTTCTTTCAGCTAAAACACTTTAATTATTGATTTTACATTACATTTATTTCATTTTTGTGGGAAAATAATCACATTTGTTTTATTTTTTAGACAAAAGATCTCAAGTTTTGATGAAAAAGGAAGGAAGGAGGAAAAATGGACCAAAACAGACCAAAACAGACCTTCAAATGAACTCTAAAAGGTGCAATAAAATTGTTTATCATCTTAAAGTTGTCTTTTGTATTCTATTTAATTGTTTGAATGCATATATCATGAGTTTTATGATCAGATATTAGTCAACACTGCATTTTATAATGATACACTGAAATTAGGATTTTTCAAAGAAATTGGACTGAAATTGCCGTAGGATATATGGCCTTACATTATAGTAATTTTCTCTGAAACTATAGTTCTGACTGAGACAAAACTTGACAGTTATGCTTGAAATAACTTGCAATTGGAGGGGAAAAAATTGCATTAAGTTTATTTGACATTTAGGTGTTCTTTAGGTGTAATACCACCAAATTATGGTACGTCACATCCGGTTGCATACGAAAGTAGGCCTAAAAAAATATTCCCTTGAATTTGACAGTTGTAGAAAAATAACCCTGCATTTCAATGCACTTAAATTTTTCTGAGTCGTAAATATGTATGTTGGGTGTCTGAAAGCATCATTCTTTTTTTATTTGATGGTCTTATAAAATATTTTGGAACGTTAAGGTTACATAGTTACCAAAGCAGGTAACCAGTTAATAACAGTGTAAAAATTGGGTTGTCTACCCTCGGCGGTGGTTACTTTCTTATATGCAATGAAATGTAGTGTGAAATTTTCACTGTATCACTGGAAAGGATTGAACTTTACACATGCAAAGTATTTCTTTGGTTGAAATAAAGGTAAATACTGTACGATTTTTTTAAAAGTGCCAATTTAACAAAGACTAATAGGGAAAAATCAATGGTGGTATTACACCTTTATAGCAGCTGAGATACTGACTAGAGTGTAGTCTATAATTGCTTCCCCTTTTCTTGGAGAAATAATTCTAGAAAGGCAGAATATTGCCTGCAAGTACTGATAAACATGTACTATAACTTCCTACAGAAGACCATATATGGGATGGTACTTACTATGTGGTGTATTTCATATATTGGAAAGCTGCTAGCACTATATAGCTCCATAGTTTGTTATTATCTATTTTATAGTGATAAATCTCATCAATACATTGCAGTTAATTGACGTCGTACAAAAAAAAATGTTGTTATTCTGCAATTCCTAGAGTAATAATAAACTTATAATGAAATAAAGTTAAACAATGTTAAAGAAAATTACCTTCTTTTCCTAGTCCAGCAGTCACGCCTGAAGATTTCTTTGACATGACAGTCTAAAAAATTAGGAATATGCACTGTGAATATATCTTTACTCATGTCACTTGTTGCACTATAAAAATTCTAAAATATCCTCCCCCCCCCCCCCCCCCCAAAAAAATGTACTTTATAAAACAAATGTTTCACATTATATAATATTCATTTCGAACAAATTTTTCAGGAAAAAGGGTAGCCCAGAGACATTAATAGAGATATATAGTTTAAAGTGTAAAGGTGGTTTTTGAATTTGGAACATCCCCTTGTAGACATAAACTTGCTTCAAGTTGATTTGCAAATGCATTTTGAATGCACCTTTAAATTGAAAATTGTTCCAACTGTAGAATATTCCAATATTCCACAGTGATCTCACACTTATCAATTGTCTTGATACAATGTATCCGTCCACTTTTGGATAACCTCCATTTTAAGCATATGTAAAATCGAGTAAATCAAGTACCTATGTTCCATCATATAAAAAAAGTGTCCTTTAACGTAATATTTAGGGTATAAACCAGCTAATATAACCTCAAAATCAATCCCAACCTTCCTTTTGTGGAATTGAACCTTCTGGTAAAATTTCATATAGATCCATTAACTTAAACTAAAGTTATCAGTGGTGGATCCAGAATTTTTTATAAGTGGGGGTCCACTGACTGCCTAAGAAGGGGCCTGATCCGCTCATGCTTCAGTGATTCCCTATATAATCAACCAAAATTTTCCAAAAAAAGGGGGGCCTGGGCCCCCAGGCCTTCCTCTAAATTGGCCTCAGGTTATTGTCCTGAAACCAAATGTGTCTTTGGACAACCACCAGGAAGTGATAGTATTATACGAACCCATTTTATGCAGTAGTATAAAAACCTGTACCATAAACATGATGAAGTGAGCTATAAAGGATGCAATTCTGTAAATATGGACAATGCAATTTCCAATAGGAACTCCTTTTACGACTAAAACTGTACCACTTTTACTACATGTATGAAGTTTTGAAAAAAATCTTATCCTAGAATTGAAAGTTCATATGCATCCCATTTTTTTCAAAGGTCAAAATATAGGGCTGTGCGGGATATTTTCAACGTTTATATGCCCTGAAGTTTAAACTAACACTAATTTTCTTAACTGCCCCTACCTCGAATGAAAGTTACCACAGATTTCAATGTAAACAAAATATGCACATTTAAATTTACTGGTAACATTCCCAAGTTGTGTCTCTGTGAGATGGAACACAGAGAGCATAACTGGGAACCAGTATGTAAACAAAATTCATTGTCTATGAATATTCAAGTTCTCCCCAAAAGAGGCGTATTTTGAGAAACAGCTGTATTTACAAAGTTCAACCTATAATTCAGGCCATTACATGAAAAATATGAAATATTCAATTGAGAAAACTATAACAACCTAACTTAAATAAATATGATAGACATTCTTTTCAGAGGAGATGATCTTTGAAAAATTGTTAGATGGACAAAGACAATAGGTAAAAAAATATTGTTTAAGGCTATTACTGCTTAAGGAGTTATCCAATTGTTTTGTTAGTACTGTCATTTTTGTGGACCTTGCATGCCTGATTTTTTTTTCAAATAACATTTTCTATCTATCTAAAATAGTTTTCAAGATAATAGACAACAAGAATGTGTCCATAGTATACGGATGCCCATTTCGCACTATCATTTTCTATGTCAAAACTGTTATTTGGCATTAAAATTAGAAAGATCATATCATAGGGAACGTGTACTAAGTATCAAGTTGATTGGATTTCAACTTCATCAAAAACTACCTTGACCAAAAACTTTAACCTGAAGCAGGACACAGATGGACGAACAGACGGACGTATATACAGACGGACAAGGCTAAAACTTAATGCCCCCTCTGCTACAGAGGGGGCATAACAAGGGCCAAATAAAGTACAAAGTTGAAAAGTATATGGAGGACCCATTATTCCGAGAGTTTTTGCCAAATACAGCTAAAACTATATTCCTGTGGTAGAAAATTCTTAGTATTTCTAAAAACTGAAAGTTTTGTAAACAGTTAATTTGTAGTTATGACCATAATCATAATATCAATAATAATTCATGTCAACAAAAAATGCTTACTAATCACTTGATAAACTTATCAGCTGTACATGATCTACAAAAATGTAACAAATATGACAATATGACAAAAAGCAAGAAACGACAGGAGTTATTGACCTTTAAAAATGACTTATATTAGTGTTTATCTGTCTGTGTGTAGGTTCGTCCGTTTGTCCGTCCGTTCATTCGTCGGTTCGTCGGTCCGTGCGTCCACCCGTACATCCCAAATTTGGTTTCGGGCCTCAACCAAATGTTATAAAACTTATACACAATGCTTATTACCACAAAATATATACAGATCAAGTTTGAATTTTGGTGGCGTCACATTAAGAGTTATACCCCTTTACAAATGGAAAAATTGCTGAATTTTTCGTTTCTGTTCTGTAACTTTAGTTTCCCTCAACCAAATGTTATGAAATTTATGCAGAATGCTTATTACCACAAAATACAGATCAAGTTTGAATGTTAGTCACTTTCACTATTCTAGATCTAGAGTTACATGTATGGCCCGTTGCAAATGGTAAAAATTGCTGATTTTTTTCTTTTCTGTTATGTAACTTAAGTTAGCCTGAACCAAATGTTATGACACTTATACACAATGCTTAGTACCACAAAATAAAGGGCAAGTTTGAATTGTGTTGGTATTACTTTTACTGTTCTAGAGTTATGCCCCTTTACAAATGGAACCAGGTGCTCTGCAGGGCGCAGCTTTATACGACTGCAGAGGTCGATCCCTGAACAGTTGGGGCAGGTATGGACAAAACATTTAAGCGTGATACAGCTCTGAATTTGGATTGTGATCAAATTTTTGACATTATATGGGTTTTTTACACAAAACAAATGTCAAGCCACTCCATCATCATCATCATCTCAATTCAAATTTTAAATGGACTTTGCAACCATAAACACTCATTTAAATACATCAGAAAATTATAAAAATAGAAAATGACATGATAGTCATGTCTGGCAAATTTCCAACATACATTATCTAAAAACATTTTAGAAAAGATAAGGAAAAAAAAGCTTCATCAGCAACATTTTATATTGGCAAATTTCCAATGAAGTTATTTACATAAAGATATTGGCAAATAAAAATAGAAAATGACATCATAGTCATGTCTGGCAAATTTCCAACATATATTATCTAAAAATATTTTAGGTAAGATAAGGAAAAAAAAACTTCATCAGCAACATTTTATATTGGCAAATTTCCAATGAAGTTATTTACATAAAGTTATTGGCAAATAAAAATAGAAAATGACATCATAATCATGTCTGGCAAATGTCCAACATACATTATCTAAAAACATTTTAGATAAGATAAGGGAAAAAAGCTTCATCAGCAACATTTTATATTGGCAAATTTCCAATGAAGTTATTTACATAAAGTTATTGGCAAATAAAAATAGAAAATGACATCATAGTCATGTCTGGCAATTTTCCAACATATATTATCAACTACTATTCTATACAAAGAAAGATAACTCCAATTGAAAATTAATTGCTATTGCACAATATTGTGCAATTAGATATTTCTTGCTATTGTGCAATACTGTGCAATTGAAAATTTCTTGCTATTGCACAATACTTAATATGTAATCCTGATTTGGACCAACTTGAAAACTGGACCCATAATCAAAAATCAAAGTACATGTTTAGATAAAGCATATCAAATAAGCCCAAGAATTTAATTTTTTTTAAAATCAAACTTAGTTTAATTTTGGACCATTTGGACCAATTTGAAAACTGGACCAAAAATTAAGAATCTACATAGAGCGGGGCGCCCATATTCGCCGGGGACACAATTTCGCCGTTTTATGATTTTGAGGTGTAAAAACTTCAAAGGATGGCTGAAATGGAAGACATATACCGGTAAATGATATTATATAACAAATATGATTATTTTTTATAACTGAGACAAAATTGCGGAACCTACTGAAAAGGACCGAAAAACGGACAACCATTTTCGGCCAATTTCCTGACGAAAAAACACGAATTCAAAGAAGTACATTTATTTCTAAGTAATTCTTTGACTGAATGCCCCTAAATTTCAGTTCTTAACACCTTTGAAATGTCTGCTATTCATCTATTATGAAATCGATTTGATCAATGTTATTAAAAGCTGCAGTTATTTGATTTTAAATTGATGTGTAAAAACGGCGAATATGTGTCCCCCATTGACATAAAATCAGGTAATTTCAAACACCCTTTAATCTAACTTTTCTGATGATTATATTCAAACAAACACGTTTTCAAGCTTAAGAATATTTTGCATTTGAAGTTATCTTCATATAGAAATATCAGTATACTTCAAAAACATTCACACCTGAACAGAAACTGTAGAAAACATGAAAAGATGTGGCGAAAATGAGCACCTCACTCTACACAGTTAGATTTGGCATATCAAAGAACCCATTTATTCAATTTTTGATGAAATCAAACAAAGTTTAATTATGGACCCCCATTTGGACCAACTTGAAAACTAGGCCAATAATTAAAAATCTATGTACATTTTTAAATTCAGCATATCAGAGAACCCCAAGGATTTAATTTTTGTTAAAATCAAACTAAGTTTCATTTTGGACCCTTTGGACCTTAATGTAGACCAATTTGAAAACAGGACCAAAAATTAAGAATCTACATACATAGTTAGATTCTGCATATCAAAGAACCCCAATTATTCAATTTTTGATGAAATCACACAAAGTTCAATTTTGGACCCTTTGGGCCCCTTATTCCTAATCTGTTGGGACCAAAACTCCCAAAATCAAACCCAACCTTCCTTTTATGGTCATAAACCTTGTGTTTAAATTTCATAGATTTCCATTTACTTATACTAAAGTTATGGTGCAAAAACCAAAAATAATGCTTATTTGGGCCCCTTTTTGGCCCCTAATTCATAAAATATTGTGACCTCAACTCCAAAAATCAATCCCAACATTCCTTTTGTGGTCATAAACCTTGTGTTTAAATTTCATTGATTTCTATTTACTTATACTAAAGTTATTGTGCGAAAACCAAGAATAATGCTTATTTGGGCCCTTTTTTGGCCCTTAATTCCTAAAATGTTGGGACCAAAACTCCCAAAATCAATCCCAACCTTCCTTTTGTGGTCATAAACCTTGTGTTAAAATTTCATTGATTTCTATTCAATTTTACTAAAGTTAGAGTGCGAAAACTAAAAGTATTCGGACGACGACGACGACGCCAACGTGATAGCAATATACGACCAAAAAATTAAAATTTTTGCAGTCGTATAAAAATTGTTGATTTTTTCGTTTTCGTTCTCTAACTACTTTGCCTCAACCAAGTGATAGGAAATTTATACACAATATTTATTACAACAAAACTCAGATCAAGTACAAATGTGGGTAGCTAGCATCATTACCGTTCTTCAGTTATGTCCCTTTATAACTTTATATGTTATGCAAGAGGGGGCATCATCTGTGTCCAATGAACACATTCCCAATCTATTTTTTTTAAATATTTTTTAATTCAAGCATCACTGATGAGTCTTTTGTAGACGAACTAGAGCCTGTGTCGCTCACCTGATACACAGGACGACCGACGCAAAGTGATGAGAAAAGCTCACTTGACCTTTCAGGTTAGGTGAGCTAAAAAAGCAACTGCTGTAGAATTTTTAATCCTCGTATCTATGATGATTATAAAAAAGAAGATGTAGTATGATTGCCAATGAGACAACTCTTCACAAGAGACCAAATAACACTTAAATCAACAATTATAGGTCACCATAAGGCCTTCAACAATGAGCAAAGCCCATACCGCATAGTAAGCTATAAAAGGCCCAGAAATGACAAATGTAAAACAATTTAAACAAGAAAACTAACAGCCTAATTAATGTACAAAAAAAAAATAAACAAAATAAAAAATATGTTACACAGCAACAAACGACAACCACTGCATTACAGGCTCCTGACTTGGGACAGGAACATACATACAGAACGTGGCGGGGTAAAACATGTTAGCGGGATTCCAACCCTCCCCTAACCTGGGACAGTGGTGTAACAGTTCAACATAACGAACTATACAAATCAATTGAAAAAGGCCAAACTCACCAGATGGATACAATTAGAAATGCATTTAACAAAAACATAGAGTGAACGTGGCTGGGTACTTGTAAATCCCAACAAAAAAAGACACTAAGTACCTCTCTATTTATTATAGCTAAAAACAAAACAACAAAGGACTCAACATAATTTAATTCATTTAAACTTTTTTGTAGATCTTCTTTCCTCATCAATTAAGTAATATCAGGACTGTAGCTGATGAGTTGACTCAAATGCAAATAATTTATCACTTTAAAACAAAACAAAAGTTTTCCAAAAATAAAAGGTCAAATGTCTTCAACAAGAGTGAACACGCTGAAATGTCTCGCCTCCTTTACTGACCATTGATTTCATGAAAGTCTTAAAGATAAAGCTTTAACTAAAAGTATTACACAAATTAAACATTAAAGATCTGACATTGAGGTCAAGGTCAGATAAATTCTAACAGACAGACATATACACCTTACATTTTTTTTATACACCAAATATAGTTGACTTCTGACTTATGGTAATTGAAAAACAGACCATAACAAAAACTTAACATTGACCAATAAACCATGCATGAAAATTAGGTCAAGGTCAGATTCTACCTGCGAAACAGACATACACACCTTACAATTATTCAATATACAAAATATAGCTGACATATTGCTCATATTGCTAAAAGTATGTAAAAAATAGACCAAAACATAACTAGAGTGCACACACTGAAATGTCTTGCCTCCTTTACTGACCTTTGATTAAATGAAAGTCTAAAAGATAAAATTTAACTAAAAGTATTACACAAACTTAACATTTTAAAAGATCTATGAAATTGAGGTCAAGGTCAGATAAATCCTATCAGACAGACATTTAAACCTTACAATTTTTGGTAATTGAAAAACAGACCAAAACACAAAAACTTAACATTGCTTATTGCTATAATTATTTGAAAAACAGACCAAAACATAACAAGAGGGCACACGCTGACATGTCTAACCTCCTTTACTGGCTACTGATTTTATGTTGTTATTCCTAAATAAAAAGCTTTACTTCAAGTATCACATAAACTTAACATGATCCCAGAAAATTTGGTCAAGAACAGATAAACCAAACCGGAAATACATGTACAAATCACAATCGTTTCAGGCACAAAATATAGTTGACCTATTGCTTATAGTTTCTAAGAAACATATCAACCAGGAAAACTGAACAATGACCAATGAACCATGAAAAGAAGATCAAGGTCAGATAAACAATACAAGAGATGTACACCTTACAATAGATATATGCATTAAATATAGTTGACCTATTACTTTTGATATCTAAGAAAGAACCTTACCATTTACTAATTAACCATGAAAATGAGGTCAAGGTCAAATCATACCTGCCAGACAGACATATACACCTTACAATCATTCCATACACCAAATATAGTTGTCCTATTGCCTATAGAATCCAAGAAAGAAACTTAACCATGAAAAAACTTAATATTGACCAATCAACCATGAACATGAGGTCAAGGTCAGGTGATACCTACAAAACAGACATATACACCTTACAATCATTTGATACACCAAATATAGTTGACCTATTAATTATAGTTCAAGAGAAATTATCCAAAACACAAAATCTTAACAATGAGCAATGAACAATGAAAATGAGGTCAAGGTCAAATACACTTGCAAGACTGACATGTACATTGTAACTTACTTCTATACACCAAATATAGTTGACCTATTGCATATAATATTAGAAAAAAAGAACAACATAAAAAATCAAATTACTCCACTGAACCATGAAAATGAGGTGAAGGTCAGATGACACCTGCCAGTTGGACATGTACACCTTACAATCATTTCATACACCAATTATAGTATAATTTTTTATTATTGTATCTGATATATGGACTTGACCATGAAAACTTAACCTTGATCACTGAACAATGAAATAAGATTGAGGTCACATGAAAACTGTCTGACAGGCATGGGGACCTTACAAGGTACATGTATCTATGCACATACTAAATAAAGTTTATCCTATTTATTTAAAATGAATAACAAAAGGTTTAGCCAAGACATGAAATATTTTATTTTTTCATATTGAAAATAAAGGCAATTTTTTGAATTTTTCATCAATTTTATCAGAATGTAATACTGTAAAAGAAATCAGGTTTAAAAGATGTTTTGAAAAGTAATTGATTAAATTAAATTACTTGTAATTTTTGGTTGATTAATGATTACAATGATTACTTAAAAAATTGAAATCAATTATAGCTGACTAATGATTACAATTACAATTACCCCAAACCTGATCTGAGATGAGACTAGTTAACCATGAAAAGGAGGTTATAGACATACTGTCCGTGTTAGAATCTCAAATAGAATTTTGCAAAGCTTGTTTTCGCCTTAACACTCTTGAATGAAATAAAAGACATGTACTAATTTTGTTTAATATTGACGAAATCACAAACCAATAATTTCCTGAATTCAAAATGGTGGCTTAGCTTTGTGAAACGCTGGTAAAGCGTTGAATTTAGCGTCTCAAATATATGATTTTGTCCAATCAAAATCGTAATAACAAATAAATTGCATTAGAATTTGAAATTTTTATTTCAAGACATAAACAATGTCTCCTGGAGTATCCTGGTTTTGTACCTGGTTTATTCTTAGTGTAAGCATTTGTAATTTAAAAGTATGTGTACCTGTAAGTATTCCATCACTTCTGCTGATGCCAGATCGTATGGAGTCTTACCCTGAAATACAAATCTTTATATTGCCTTTATCTGATTATTACAAAGAAGACTTTTGTTACATATATCATACAATAAACAAGACCAGTAGCAGCTGAGTGGTGTGTTATTTTGTTTTTACAGGTGCTAACCATATTATTTTCAATTATAAAATATAACTCATGAACAACATTCTGAATATTTTTATAATTTTTTCTGTAGCCTTTAAGAAGGCTTTTAACTTTTTTAAAAGCATATGAAATAATTTCAATCTGTCAGCATTTAGTTTTTGTATTTTTTTTTATGCGTTTTTTTTTCTTTTTTTTCTGTTAATGCATCCTTATGTCTAGATAAGGGTTGTAGGATTTGTTTTTTTTTAACTATTTTTTTTAAATTTTTTGGACAAATTATTTTCAAGTTTTTTTTTATATATTTTTCTTTTTTCTTTATATTTTTGCACCCCATTATTTTCTATTCATTATCTTTTTGCCCAATTCTCTCTATTCTCGATGTTTTTTTCTGTTTGGGAGTAAAATTCAGAATCCAGAGAGGGGTACCGACTTATAAGCGAGATCCTGAGACCAGAGGAAAAATCCAAGCTCAAGAAAGGTGGTCAGATAGGTCCGTGTATATTTGCGTTCATTCCTTTTTCATTTTGAAATATCAAAAACAAAAAACAGAAGTATTTTCATTTTTCGTTTTTGATTTCTCGAAAACCAAAATGAAAAACAAAAGTGTTTTCATTATTCATTTTTGATTTCTAGAAAACCAAAAATGAAAAACAAAAGTGTTTTCGTTTTTCGTTTTTAATTTCTCTTTAACAAAAACGGAAAACGAAAGTGTTTTCATTTTCTGTTTTTGATTTCTGTAAAACCAAAATGAAGATCCAAGTGTTTCCGTTTTTCATTTTTCATTTTACTAAAGAAGAGTTTTTGTATAATTTTAATTATATCTCGATTTGTAATGTAAAATGTTTTCCTTTCTTGTTTCACAGTCATTGATAGTATATATATTGCCAATGTAAACACCGCGGTGTTCTTTCAACATAATGTAGACAAAATAGACCGCATGACTTCTGAATTGAACTACGGTGATCATGTAATCAAAGACTTTCAAATTACCTTGTGTATATCTTTGATAAAGAATACATTATTACATTTAAATATTAAACGAATCACAAATTTAAATTGTACAATATAATATTATACAAAGATGGTACAAATAAATAGATTGATGACAAAATCACACAAACAAGGGAGGTAACTACTTTTAAAACTGACAAACAAACTAGCCCGGTTGTTAAAGTATACATGCACAGCGGTTGTCAGATCAATACTACTTTAATCGAAGAAAATGTCGACGAATGCAAAAATCTTTAACAATCTGAACAATAAGGGTGTGTGAACTTTATTTTTAAGTTTAGAAAGGTTGATCTAAAATTATTAGAATTGATGACCAAGGTCCATCTGCCAGTATTTTACGAACAATTTTGCTGGATCAATAGATTAAAAAACAAATTTCTGCAATTTCACAATTCAAATTGGGATAAGCATTCAATTATTTTGCCATTCTGAGCCTATTCGGTATAAGTTTTGCTTATTTGTGAAGGCTATATGGTGTCTTTAACTAGAGCTAGGGCGTTGATGGGGGATTATGGAAGTGAGAACAGTGGACAAAAAATATAAATAATGGACCAAGAAATAAATAAAACAGCGAGAATATTGGTGTTATAAAATATAAAGAGAAGAGGATAATTGGCAAAATGTATAAAGAATAGAGAAATATGGCCTAAAATATCAAAGAATACAGAAATTAAGAACCCCGAATCCAGACCATCATACTAGTTGCCTTAATGAACGTTAGTTTGTCTCTGGGAGATTGTTATTGGTTATCATACGGTTTCTCTTTACTTCTATGTCTATTAATTGAGAAGCGTGCTTTCATTATTTGACAACATATTACATATCACATTATAAAAAAGACTATTATTTTGCAAACTACCATAGATTTCCGGTAATTTTTCTGCATAAAACCACATTGGAGTCCCTGTTTTTTTTTTCAAGTTGACATCAGCTACCCACCCTACCCCATCATTACAGAAAAGTTAATAAACAAATTTCTACGGCAATACTTTTGTCCGCACAATGTGTAAGGGGGGTTGGATAGCTGATGTCTACTGGAGAAAAAAATCAAGGTTGCTGTTCTGCTTATTTTTTTGTTTTAAAAGATAGGTCCAAAGTTGGGGTCGGACACCCAACCCCACCCTTACCGAAAATGTAAAAAAATTTGTCCGCACTAGGTGAAAAGGGAAGGTAGGTAGCTGAGGTCTACAGTAGGAAAAATACAGGGTGTTGTTCTGCTTAGTGTTTTTTTCTAAAGTAGGTCTAAAGTTGAGGTCGGATACCCTACCAAACCCAACCTTTACAGTTCATAGAAAAATTTTCTGCAGCAATACTTTTATCTGCAGCAGGTGAAAACGTAAGCTAGAGATCTATGGCTTATTTGATCAAAATTACAAGTTAATGTATAGCACGGATTAATCTTTTTTAAGCTAATAAATAATTTCCTTGCCCACCATTATTTGAATACAAAAAAAAACCTTTCGTCAAGTCATAATTAAGCGAATTCTACTAGTTCAGATGTAGAATTTTTTGTAAAAACAGTTTTGTGTGGCAAAAAAAAAAAAGTTAATGCCTGAGTGCAACTTTCTTTTCTTCTAATGCAGAACAATTATTATTTTTCATGAACTATTTGACAGGATGCCGAGAATATTGAAAGCTATTTCACACAATAGTGCAATTTTGTCATCATTTAAAAAAAAATCATAATTATTTACGATTCTATAAACCCACAAAAGTGTTTAAAATTTAAAATGTAAAGCGTGCAGCACGCTGTGTAATATATTGAAAGCGATTCATATTGCCTTTATATAACTAATGAACCAGAAATGAAATTTGAAAATTCATTGAATAGTGCCTTTGGCTGCTTAATTGTATTTAAAACTGATGATATAGTGGTTATATATTAATAAAAGCATTTGAAGTATGCAATATTTGTGTTTATATAAAGATTTGAAAACTGGCTGCTACCTACTGACTGCTTGAGCCTGGTCTCACAAACGCCGCATTTTCATTACAGCCGATTGCATTGAGTGAGTAGACAAACGTAATATCTTTGGTTAGCTTGCTTGTTAGCTGAACCGTGAAGTAATTATTAGGTAAGGTGTACTACCCTCCTGTAGAAGTAGCCTAGTCATACTGACATATTGATTGGTTATCTGTCAGACTAGTCTACTATTAAAAGAGGGTAGTTTACCTAACCTAATAATGCAAGCAAGCTAACCAATGATACTACCTTTGCCTACACACTCAATGCAATCGGCTGTAACGCTTTACATTACAGGTTGCAACACCTTGCCAAATTATGGGGTTCCAATAAACGTTTGGAAAATTATTGTAATCAGACGGCTTGGGTGATCCTGATTAACCCGAACGACGTATGAGTTCGGGTTAAAGGGTCACACGAGCCGTGCCGATTAAATCAAATATACCGATTTGATTGGCCAATAACTGTTTTAACACATGACGCCATCAATTTACGTGAACGTTTTAGAAATATGCAAACGATATTCCACGATCCACGGCTCCTAGTAACGTTTCTTGTAGAGTAAAGAAAGGTGAAAACACTCCTTGATGTAGTAAGAGGTTGGTAAGTTTTCAATAATTTTTATTTTTTTTATATTTAGGTTTCTTCCTAAATTGTTACATTATTTGCGATTTAATTGTAAATTCTTTTTATCATTTCTGTTAAATTTATTCATATTTTTTTGTTGTTGCAATCAGGGACGATTATACTCAGAGATATTGTACTTTCAAATCGGTATTATTGAGTAAAGATTAATTGCTTTTCTTTCCTTAATAATATGCTTAGAGGAAGATGAACCGAGGAAGATGTTAGTACATAAATTTAAAATGTTAAATAGACAGACACAACGATTCTCTTTCCAATCTTTAACCCCGACCCCAAAATTAAATTCGATACCCAAATAGTCCTTTTATAGGAATAAATATGCCAAAAATCGTAAGTCTAAAACTTATTTAAATCAGATTTCATTTATTTGAATATATCTTAAGTACATGATTTCTTTTTGGCAATTACAGAAAATCGTTATTATCTGTTCTGACTTTAAAACACTGATTTAAGAATTACATTGTGTACACAAAATAAAATGAAATATTTTATGTCCCAGTTAAGACAATAGAAAAGGAGGGAGAAACATTTCTTGTTTCATCAGGGGCCTCGTTTGCCAAGCAGTAGTTCTTCAACTGCAATCACTAGACAGTCAACACTGAGGGTTAGAGGGTGAACTCTGCCCGTGCGGGGGTTTTTCGACTCCAATATTTATTGTTTAAAACTGTCACTTGTCCTATCAAAGGTGTATAGTTTTCTCTGGGCATTTCGGCGCCCTCTACCAATAAAAACTGGGCGCCGCGAAATAGCCGAAATGTGGCACTTAAAAATGACGATTAAACACCAACAATCGATCCATCAATTCATTTTTTTTTCCTTATTTTAAAACTACGATGTTTGTACAAGCTGTTTCATTAATCAACTTTTTTGTAACTTCGAGTCAGATGTCAGATTCGTTTTTTTTTTTTGTTTGTTTTTTTTTTTTTGGGGGGGGGGAGGGGGGGCGAATAGGTTGTTCTTCCTTGAATTGGACAACTCAACATTTTTAGTCTCGCTACAATCGTTGATATTTTTTTAGTTTATAGAAAACATGCATGTAACAACCCCTTCAGAATCTAGGAAACGCCCCTAAAGGTAAGAATAAATTTGAACTGTGCAGTTCTGAGGTAGTTTATGCACACCTTAGTTGTGCATTATTCAGATAATAGCACAGTAAGAACAAAGATATTTTACCCATGTCATGTGCTTATGGTGAAATAAAGACTGCAACACAAATAAAGGATTGGCAAATGATCATGACTTTTGTTTGAAGTAAAATGAGCAAACCCACAATCCATCAATCAATCAAACAATAAAATTGAGAATGGAAATAAAGAATGTGTCAAAGAGACAACAACCCAATCAAAGAGCAGAAAACAGAAAACAGTCGAAGGCCACTAATGTGTCTTCAAAATAACAAAAATATTCCCGCAACCAGAGGCGGGCTTCATCTGGTCCCGAAATAAAAAAAATATATACTAGTTGTGTGAAAATGGATGTCAAACTAAAATTAATAAAAAAAATAACAAAAATAACAAAGGCCAGAGTCTACTGACTTCGGACAGGTGCAAAAATGCGGCGGGGCATAAACATGCTTTGTGAGATCTCAACCCTCCTACTATACAACTATAGAATAAGAATGTAGAATAAACAAACACACAACAATATGCACAGAAAAACTCAGTTCAAAAGAAATCCGAGTCCGATGTCAGAATAGGTAACAAAAGAAACTACGCAAAATGAAAATTATTCATAAATTAACAAAGAACTACTAGCAGTAACTGACATGCCAGCTCCAGACCCAATTAAACTGATCGAAAGATAATATAGATATAAGAAGATGTGGTATGAGTGCCAATGCGACAACTCTCCATCCAAGTCACAATTTGTAAAAGTAAACTATTATAGGTCAAAGTACCATCTTCAACACGGAGCCTTGGCTCACACCGAATAGCAAGTTATAAAGGTACATGAATGCCCCACTCGCAATATCATTTTGTATGTTTAGGGGACCGTGAAATTGAGGGTCAGAACTCTATATTTGGCATTAAAATTAGAAAGATCATATAATATGGAATATGTGTACTGAGTTTCAAATTGATTTGACTGCAACTTCATCAAAAGCTACCTTTACCAAAAACTTTAACCTGTAGCGAGACAGACGGACCAACGGAAGAACAAACGACATCTCCTTATTAAAAAGTTGAGAGGGGGGACTTGTATTTCTTTGGAAAGTTTAAATGTTTTCCTCCCAGGTCACCCAGTTTGAATTGGATATTTTATCATTTTGCTGTGCTCTTGGATTTGTGTTAAGAGCCCCCCAGAGCTCCTGGTCTGTTGGTGGGTAAGCTTTGGATGTCTTTTTGAATATTGCATACGGTCATTTGGTGATGTCTTCATACCATGCATTGTCCCATTACTTTATATAGACAGCTTATCAGTCATCCTGATCTTTCAAAATAGCTCTCCTGGCCTTTTGTATAGTCAGATGAGAAACAAGACATACACTGACTTAGCTTGGTAAATACATGTATATTTAATATACTCATATAAATTCAAGTCAAATTAAATATTTTAAAACAACATAAAAATAACAAGCTTTTTTTTTGGTTCTGCGGCGACGTTAACGAAACACTAATTAAGTAATCGATCTTTATGACTATGGCTTCAATATTCCAATTCACTATAAATAAATATGTTTAAACTAACAATATCCACACACTTGACTATGTGAATTACAATGTTTTTTTTTTATCCTACATATGTCTTTTGACATTGTTCCTACATGTAAATACTAAAAGTCTTACACTGTATCTATTAGTCCGAGACAAGCTGGGCCGTGGGACGTCAGAGCTCGTCCCATATCAAAAAGTGGATATTTGCCCACCCAAAATAGATGCGCTGCTTCGTCGCTTCTGGTGCCAACTGACGGCCTTGGAATTATATAAATCGGGCATCAATCTGTTCATTTTTCATTTATCTTTTCATTTATTTAAGTTTCACCTACCTGCCAACCTTTATTTTTCCATATTTTAACAGTTTTCACAGAGACCCATCGATTTCTGCATTTATCGATTTATATAATTCCAAGGCCGTCAGTCGGCACCAGAAGCGACGAAGCAGAGCATCTATTTTGGGTGGGCAAATATCCACTTTTTGATATGGGACGAGCTCTGACGTCCCATGGCCCCAGCTTGTCTGGCAAAACAGCCGTTGGACGTCAGAGTAATCTCGGACTATGTATCTATATATTTTGCTCTGAGACCAGAATTTAATAAAATAAATAAAACAAAACTTGCGGTTTAGATTAAGAAAGGGTCCGAAAGAAACGTGTAGAATGCAAGATTTTGCGTCATTTTTTCCAGTTCTGGGGTCCTTGAGCCCTACCCCCGCCAAATATATAGTTTGCTTTATTTATACTAGAGGCTAGTTACCCGGCTAGTTACCAGGTTACGGTTCTATCTTATCATCTTAGATCAACACTCTTCAAACTTAAAAGATCACGCACCATTATTGTTTAGATTGATTAATACTTTTGCATCTGTCAATATTTTCTTCGATTAAAACCGCTGTGCATGTATACTTTAACAACCGGGCTAGTTTTCTTGTCAGTTTTAAAAGTAGTTACCTCCCTTGTTTGTGTGATGTCGTCATCAATCTATTTATTGGTACTATCTTTATATAATATCATATTGTACAATTTAAATTTGTGATTCGTTTAATATTTAAATATAATAATGTATTCTTTATCAAAAATATAAACAAGGTAATTTGAAAGTCTTTGATTACTTTATCACCGTAGTTCATGCGGTCTATTTTGTCTACATTATGTTGAAAGAACACCGGGGTGGTAACATTGGCTATATTTACTATCAATGACTGTGAAACAAGAAAGGAAAACATTTTACATTATAAATCGAGAAATAATTAAAACTAAATACCAAACTCTTCATTGGTAAAATCAAAAACGAAAAACGGAAACACGTTTGATTTTCATTTTGGTTTCAGAGAAATCAAAAACAAAAAATGAAAACACTTTCGTTTTCCATTTTTGTTTTCTAGAAATCAAAAACGAAAAAGAAAACACTCTCTGTTTTGTTTTTGATGTTTCAAAATGAAAAACAAATGGACGCAAATATACACGGACCCAGATGTGAATGTCCTGACCAAAACTACGTTTGTGATAGCCAAACCTACATAAATCTCTAAATAAATAGCTTTTGTGGAAAATAAATGACTACAATACTGTCTTTGTGTTTTATTTGCTCTCTGTTAACATTTGTGTTGAATTTCCCACTGCTTCTGTTTTGTCTATTAACTTTTCATGGTCACATGGTCTTTGTATCATCCCAAAGGAAGAGCCAAGAACCAGAAATCAGAAGAAGATAATAATGTACTTAATATATAAAAAGAATGTATCTAACCGACTAATTGTGTTATTATTGTTTTATTAAAAATTACAACATTGATTGACAAGCCAATATAATCCATGAATAACCCCTAATTAAGTGACAAAGAGTTGTATTCACTATAGGTATGAAAAATATCCGTGACAGGTTAATAGGTTAATTAGTTAGTGTCCCTTGATTTCTTTAATCCATTAATTGGTGGTGTCTATCCTATGTCTCAGTTTATTTATTACTATGACTGGTCTGTTATGAATGATTAACAGGATTAATTTATTTTTTTCGTTTGACTTTTATTTTGTTAAGGTTTATGTTGGTTTATATTCGTTTTTCTCAAACAATAGGTGTTTGGTCATACACTACAAAATCATTGATGCATTACGTAAACAATATGAGGCAAAACAGTGAAAAAAAACAAGAAACAAGAAATGAATACATCTTTATTATTATCAACAGAATAAATTATCAGGATGAACATCAATTCTACATGTACTTATTTAAAGAAACGAACATTCATTCAATACATGAATCTCAATTTAATTTCTTGATTTTGCCGATGATCAGTTACTTTCTGCTGCCGAAAAAGTCCCAATTTAAACCGACTTATAGGCGGGTCAAAACTGAATCCTTAGATTTTAAAGCTGAAAAGGGCATCCGACTCATAAGCGGATCGACTTATACTCGAGTATCTACGGTATGGCACAGATAAGAGTTTTTTTCTGCAACTATTCCAACTATATAGATTAATATAGATGAATAGCTCTGAGGGGAAAGACGGACCTTGTTTCTATTTCATTTTTTTTGGGGGGGGGGGTATCTTTTGATAGTCTTCATATAAAGAATGAAAAAAAGAACAGCTAGAACATGTAGAAAGGTTGACAATATTGAAATCAATTGTTGTTTAATGTAATTTCGTTTCTTTAGTTAAGGATTCAATTTAGACCAATGGAAGAGATCTGCATCTTCTAAATCTAAACATTCAATTAAAGTTGATAGTTAAGTATCTAAAATTCAACTAGTTGAATTCTGTCATTTAACAACAACTACAATATTTTTTGAAATCTTAATAGTGTACGACTGAACTGCAGGCTAGGGCCATTTTTCATTTTTTTTGTGACAGTACTCTAAGATTTTTATTTTTTTTCTTAAGAAAGTTAGGACTGAAAAATCTATTCAGATTTTCAGTTTGAAATTTCCATTGATAAAGTTCCCAGTTACAACTCTCATCACAGGGATACAGGTACTAATAAAAAAACAATATGATTGATGTAAACTGTTTGAAGCTTGTTTCCAGATCCTACATTTTGAAATATTTGTAAAATTTCATGAATAAATAGGTTAAACTACAAAATGCAACATTTGTAATTTTTTTTATTTTGTTACCATTACAATGATTATGTTGGTACACACAATTTAGTTTTAATGGAAGACTACTTATCATATACTAAATGTCACATTTTTAAGTGTTTATTTTAGTGGATAATTACTCATAAATTGAGGTGCTCCTGAATTGGAGGAAGATTCTCAAAACAGAGTTTTACAGAAAAAAAAATGAAAAAAATCGTTTCTCTCCCCAATCTCATGTAGCCCCTCGGACTTTGTTTACTTTGAAAGTTGTTCCTACAAACTAAAGTATTGCATGTGGATGTTTGAATCATCTACAGCGAACATAATTATGTTTAAATTTAACAAATACCATTTTTTAATTAGTGCACAATCTTTGAGAATGATTTAAAAAACCAGTGAAGGATATCCCTGCTTCTGCGTAGTGTGGCATTCCAACAATGACGTCACTATAAAATATAATGTAGGTTGGATATATTTAGAATATCTCGTCATACTGATTTTTCCGGATTGTAAAAGAAACGAAAAAAGTGTAAAGGAGAGCTCAATATACGATAATTTCCAGAGAAACAGAAGGGAAATGTGTAAAAAAGTGTTTAAAGTCAATCTATTCATTTGTGTCTTCCCATCTCATCAATCTCAGTAAGATTTGTTGGGGGGTTTCCACACTATTAAAACAAAATGAATGATGTGAGGGAATGTCACTCTGGTCAACCCCAAAGGGGATTGACGGCTTGAAGCCGTCTTTCCCCAAAAACAAGAATTTGAAGAAATTTGCAGTCTTAAGGAGGCTCGGGTGTCTTCCTCTATATTGGATTTTGAAAAAAACAGACAATAAACAGTCGAGACCTTTAATAAAATGTGCAAATTTCGAAAGTTGTAATTGATGTGTAAGACTTTTCATGTTAATATAGAAAATAATGTGATTTATCATATTTACTGCTATATTTTACAAAAAACAGATTTATTAATTGTTTTTAAACCCATATAAGGGGAGATAACTCCGATATAAGGAGAGATAACTTAGATAAAGTAACTGTTACAATCGAATGTTTTTTAAACTATTAAATTATAAATATATGATAAACTTGTACGTCTGGCGTATTAAATTTTTAACCTGGTACCTTTTGTTGGCTATTATTCATTTGTTTCTCTGTCCTATATTTTCTCCAATTTATTTGTATTGTAGTCCTGTTTTGTAATGTTGTCAGTTTAATGTTATAATTAACATCGCCAATAAAGCCGGAGGTTTGGCAGGCCCACCATTTTTATTTTAAAATGCCCTGTACCAAGTGAGGGAAATGGCCATTGTTATATTATAGTTCGTTTCCTGTGTGTGTTACATTTTAATGTTGTGTTTTTATTTTTTTTATATTTAGGTTTCTTCCTAAATTGTTACATTATTTGCGATTTAATTGTAAATTCTTTTTATCATTTCTGTTAAATTTATTCATATTTTTTTGTTGTTGCAATCAGGGACGATTATACTCAGAGATATTGTACTTTCAAATCGGTATTATTGAGTAAAGATTAATTGCTTTTCTTTCCTTAATAATATGCTTAGAGGAAGATGAACCGAGGAAGATGTTAGTACATAAATTTAAAATGTTAAATAGACAGACACAACGATTCTCTTTCCAATCTTTAACCCCGACCCCAAAATTAAATTCGATACCCAAATAGTCCTTTTATAGGAATAAATATGCCAAAAATCGTAAGTCTAAAACTTATTTAAATCAGATTTCATTTATTTGAATATATCTTAAGTACATGATTTCTTTTTGGCAATTACAGAAAATCGTTATTATCTGTTCTGACTTTAAAACACTGATTTAAGAATTACATTGTGTACACAAAATAAAATGAAATATTTTATGTCCCAGTTAAGACAATAGAAAAGGAGGGAGAAACATTTCTTGTTTCATCAGGGGCCTCGTTTGCCAAGCAGTAGTTCTTCAACTGCAATCACTAGACAGTCAACACTGAGGGTTAGAGGGTGAACTCTGCCCGTGCGGGGTTTTTTCGACTCCAATATTTATTGTTTAAAACTGTCACTTGTCCTATCAAAGGTGTATAGTTTTCTCTGGGCATTTCGGCGCCCTCTACCAATAAAAACTGGGCGCCGCGAAATAGCCGAAATGTGGCACTTAAAAATGACGATTAAACACCAACAATCGATCCATCAATTCATTTTTTTTCCCTTATTTTAAAACTACGATGTTTGTACAAGCTGTTTCATTAATCAACTTTTTTGTAACTTCGAGTCAGATGTCAGATTCGTTTTTTTTTTTTTGTTTGTTTTTTTTTTTTGGGGGGGGGGAGGGGGGGCGAATAGGTTGTTCTTCCTTGAATTGGACAACTCAACATTTTTAGTCTCGCTACAATCGTTGATATTTTTTTAGTTTATAGAAAACATGCATGTAACAACCCCTTCAGAATCTAGGAAACGCCCCTAAAGGTAAGAATAAATTTGAACTGTGCAGTTCTGAGGTAGTTTATGCACACCTTAGTTGTGCATTATTCAGATAATAGCACAGTAAGAACAAAGATATTTTACCCATGTCATGTGCTTATGGTGAAATAAAGACTGCAACACAAATAAAGGATTGGCAAATGATCATGACTTTTGTTTGAAGTAAAATGAGCAAACCCACAATCCATCAATCAATCAAACAATAAAATTGAGAATGGAAATAAAGAATGTGTCAAAGAGACAACAACCCAATCAAAGAGCAGAAAACAGAAAACAGTCGAAGGCCACTAATGTGTCTTCAAAATAACAAAAATATTCCCGCAACCAGAGGCGGGCTTCATCTGGTCCCGAAATAAAAAAAATATATACTAGTTGTGTGAAAATGGATGTCAAACTAAAATTAATAAAAAAAATAACAAAAATAACAAAGGCCAGAGTCTACTGACTTCGGACAGGTGCAAAAATGCGGCGGGGCATAAACATGCTTTGTGAGATCTCAACCCTCCTACTATACAACTATAGAATAAGAATGTAGAATAAACAAACACACAACAATATGCACAGAAAAACTCAGTTCAAAAGAAATCCGAGTCCGATGTCAGAATAGGTAACAAAAGAAACTACGCAAAATGAAAATTATTCATAAATTAACAAAGAACTACTAGCAGTAACTGACATGCCAGCTCCAGACCCAATTAAACTGATCGAAAGATAATATAGATATAAGAAGATGTGGTATGAGTGCCAATGCGACAACTCTCCATCCAAGTCACAATTTGTAAAAGTAAACTATTATAGGTCAAAGTACCATCTTCAACACGGAGCCTTGGCTCACACCGAATAGCAAGTTATAAAGGTACATGAATGCCCCACTCGCAATATCATTTTGTATGTTTAGGGGACCGTGAAATTGAGGGTCAGAACTCTATATTTGGCATTAAAATTAGAAAGATCATATAATATGGAATATGTGTACTGAGTTTCAAATTGATTTGACTGCAACTTCATCAAAAGCTACCTTTACCAAAAACTTTAACCTGTAGCGAGACAGACGGACCAACGGAAGAACAAACGACATCTCCTTATTAAAAAGTTGAGAGGGGGGACTTGTATTTCTTTGGAAAGTTTAAATGTTTTCCTCCCAGGTCACCCAGTTTGAATTGGATATTTTATCATTTTGCTGTGCTCTTGGATTTGTGTTAAGAGCCCCCCAGAGCTCCTGGTCTGTTGGTGGGTAAGCTTTGGATGTCTTTTTGAATATTGCATACGGTCATTTGGTGATGTCTTCATACCATGCATTGTCCCATTACTTTATATAGACAGCTTATCAGTCATCCTGATCTTTCAAAATAGCTCTCCTGGCCTTTTGTATAGTCAGATGAGAAACAAGACATACACTGACTTAGCTTGGTAAATACATGTATATTTAATATACTCATATAAATTCAAGTCAAATTAAATATTTTAAAACAACATAAAAATAACAAGCTTTTTTTTTGGTTCTGCGGCGACGTTAACGAAACACTAATTAAGTAATCGATCTTTATGACTATGGCTTCAATATTCCAATTCACTATAAATAAATATGTTTAAACTAACAATATCCACACATTTGACTATGTGAATTACAATGTTTTTTTTTTATCCTACATATGTCTTTTGACATTGTTCCTACATGTAAATACTAAAAGTCTTACACTGTATCTATTAGTCCGAGACAAGCTGGGGCCGTGGGACGTCAGAGCTCGTCCCATATCAAAAAGTGGATATTTGCCCACCCAAAATAGATGCGCTGCTTCGTCGCTTCTGGTGCCAACTGACGGCCTTGGAATTATATAAATCGGGCATCAATCTGTTCATTTTTCATTTATCTTTTCATTTATTTAAGTTTCACCTACCTGCCAACCTTTATTTTTCCATATTTTAACAGTTTTCACAGAGACCCATCGATTTCTGCATTTATCGATTTATATAATTCCAAGGCCGTCAGTCGGCACCAGAAGCGACGAAGCAGAGCATCTATTTTGGGTGGGCAAATATCCACTTTTTGATATGGGACGAGCTCTGACGTCCCATGGCCCCAGCTTGTCTGGCAAAACAGCCGTTGGACGTCAGAGTAATCTCGGACTATGTATCTATATATTTTGCTCTGAGACCAGAATTTAATAAAATAAATAAAACAAAACTTGCGGTTTAGATTAAGAAAGGGTCCGAAAGAAACGTGTAGAATGCAAGATTTTGCGTCATTTTTTCCAGTTCTGGGGTCCTTGAGCCCTACCCCCGCCAAATATATAGTTTGCTTTATTTATACTAGAGGCTAGTTACCCGGCTAGTTACCAGGTTACGGTTCTATCTTATCATCTTAGATCAACACTCTTCAAACTTAAAAGATCACGCACCATTATTGTTTAGATTGATTAATACTTTTGCATCTGTCAATATTTTCTTCGATTAAAACCGCTGTGCATGTATACTTTAACAACCGGGCTAGTTTTCTTGTCAGTTTTAAAAGTAGTTACCTCCCTTGTTTGTGTGATGTCGTCATCAATCTATTTATTGGTACTATCTTTATATAATATCATATTGTACAATTTAAATTTGTGATTCGTTTAATATTTAAATATAATAATGTATTCTTTATCAAAAATATAAACAAGGTAATTTGAAAGTCTTTGATTACTTTATCACCGTAGTTCATGCGGTCTATTTTGTCTACATTATGTTGAAAGAACACCGGGGTGGTAACATTGGCTATATTTACTATCAATGACTGTGAAACAAGAAAGGAAAACATTTTACATTATAAATCGAGAAATAATTAAAACTAAATACCAAACTCTTCATTGGTAAAATCAAAAACGAAAAACGGAAACACGTTTGATTTTCATTTTGGTTTCAGAGAAATCAAAAACAAAAAATGAAAACACTTTCGTTTTCCATTTTTGTTTTCTAGAAATCAAAAACGAAAAAGAAAACACTCTCTGTTTTGTTTTTGATGTTTCAAAATGAAAAACAAATGGACGCAAATATACACGGACCCAGATGTGAATGTCCTGACCAAAACTACGTTTGTGATAGCCAAACCTACATAAATCTCTAAATAAATAGCTTTTGTGGAAAATAAATGACTACAATACTGTCTTTGTGTTTTATTTGCTCTCTGTTAACATTTGTGTTGAATTTCCCACTGCTTCTGTTTTGTCTATTAACTTTTCATGGTCACATGGTCTTTGTATCATCCCAAAGGAAGAGCCAAGAACCAGAAATCAGAAGAAGATAATAATGTACTTAATATATAAAAAGAATGTATCTAACCGACTAATTGTGTTATTATTGTTTTATTAAAAATTACAACATTGATTGACAAGCCAATATAATCCATAAATAACCCCTAATTAAGTGACAAAGAGTTGTATTCACTATAGGTATGAAAAATATCCGTGACAGGTTAATAGGTTAATTAGTTAGTGTCCCTTGATTTCTTTAATCCATTAATTGGTGGTGTCTATCCTATGTCTCAGTTTATTTATTACTATGACTGGTCTGTTATGAATGATTAACAGGATTAATTTATTTTTTTCGTTTGACTTTTATTTTGTTAAGGTTTATGTTGGTTTATATTCGTTTTTCTCAAACAATAGGTGTTTGGTCATACACTACAAAATCATTGATGCATTACGTAAACAATATGAGGCAAAACAGTGAAAAAAACAAGAAACAAGAAATGAATACATCTTTATTATTATCAACAGAATAAATTATCAGGATGAACATCAATTCTACATGTACTTATTTAAAGAAACGAACATTCATTCAATACATGAATCTCAATTTAATTTCTTGATTTTGCCGATGATCAGTTACTTTCTGCTGCCGAAAAAGTCCCAATTTAAACCGACTTATAGGCGGGTCAAAACTGAATCCTTAGATTTTAAAGCTGAAAAGGGCATCCGACTCATAAGCGGATCGACTTATACTCGAGTATCTACGATATGGCACAGATAAGAGTTTTTTTCTGCAACTATTCCAACTATATAGATTAATATAGATGAATAGCTCTGAGGGGAAAGACGGACCTTGTTTCTATTTCATTTTTTTTTTGGGGGGGGGGGGGTATCTTTTGATAGTCTTCATATAAAGAATGAAAAAAAGAACAGCTAGAACATGTAGAAAGGTTGACAATATTGAAATCAATTGTTGTTTAATGTAATTTCGTTTCTTTAGTTAAGGATTCAATTTAGACCAATGGAAGAGATCTGCATCTTCTAAATCTAAACATTCAATTAAAGTTGATAGTTAAGTATCTAAAATTCAACTAGTTGAATTCTGTCATTTAACAACAACTACAATATTTTTTGAAATCTTAATAGTGTACGACTGAACTGCAGGCTAGGGCCATTTTTCATTTTTTTGTGACAGTACTCTAAGATTTTTATTTTTTTTCTTAAGAAAGTTAGGACTGAAAAATCTATTCAGATTTTCAGTTTGAAATTTCCATTGATAAAGTTCCCAGTTACAACTCTCATCACAGGGATACAGGTACTAATAAAAAAACAATATGATTGATGTAAACTGTTTGAAGCTTGTTTCCAGATCCTACATTTTGAAATATTTGTAAAATTTCATGAATAAATAGGTTAAACTACAAAATGCAACATTTGTAAATTTTTTTATTTTGTTACCATTACAATGATTATGTTGGTACACACAATTTAGTTTTAATGGAAGACTACTTATCATATACTAAATGTCACATTTTTAAGTGTTTATTTTAGTGGATAATTACTCATAAATTGAGGTGCTCCTGAATTGGAGGAATTTCTCAAAACAGAGTTTTACAGAAAAAAAATGAAAAAAATCGTTTCTCTCCCCAATCTCATGTAGCCCCTCGGACTTTGTTTACTTTGAAAGTTGTTCCTACAAACTAAAGTATTGCATGTGGATGTTTGAATCATCTACAGCGAACATAATTATGTTTAAATTTAACAAATACCATTTTTTAATTAGTGCACAATCTTTGAGAATGATTTAAAAAACCAGTGAAGGATATCCCTGCTTCTGCGTAGTGTGGCATTCCAACAATGACGTCACTATAAAATATAATGTAGGTTGGATATATTTAGAATATCTCGTCATACTGATTTTTCCGGATTGTAAAAGAAACGAAAAAAGTGTAAAGGAGAGCTCAATATACGATAATTTCCAGAGAAACAGAAGGGAAATGTGTAAAAAAGTGTTTAAAGTCAATCTATTCATTTGTGTCTTCCCATCTCATCAATCTCAGTAAGATTTGTTGGGGGGTTTCCACACTATTAAAACAAAATGAATGATGTGAGGGAATGTCACTCTGGTCAACCCCAAAGGGGATTGACGGCTTGAAGCCGTCTTTCCCCAAAAACAAGAATTTGAAGAAATTTGCAGTCTTAAGGAGGCTCGGGTGTCTTCCTCTATATTGGATTTTGAAAAAAACAGACAATAAACAGTCGAGATCTTTAATAAAATGTGCAAATTTCGAAAGTTGTAATTGATGTGTAAGACTTTTCATGTTAATATAGAAAATAATGTGATTTATCATATTTACTGCTATATTTTACAAAAAACAGATTTATTAATTGTTTTTTAAACCCATATAAGGGGAGATAACTCCGATATAAGGAGAGATAACTTAGATAAAGTAACTGTTACAATCGAATGTTTTTTAAACTATTAAATTATAAATATATGATAAACTTGTACGTCTGGCGTATTAAATTTTTAACCTGGTACCTTTTGTTGGCTATTATTCATTTGTTTCTCTGTCCTATATTTTCTCCAATTTATTTGTATTGTAGTCCTGTTTTGTAATGTTGTCAGTTTAATGTTATAATTAACATCGCCAATAAAGCCGGAGGTTTGGCAGGCCCACCATTTTTATTTTAAAATGCCCTGTACCAAGTGAGGGAAATGGCCATTGTTATATTATAGTTCGTTTCCTGTGTGTGTTACATTTTAATGTTGTGTTTCTGTTGTATCGTAGTTCTCTTATATTCGATGCGTTTCCCTCAGTTTTAGTTTGTAACCCAGATTTATTTTTTTCTCTATCGATCTATGAATTTCTTCTACTGTTGCCTTTATTTAATGTATTGCTTAAGACTATTTTGATACTATCTAATAATTTTGCTATCATTTTCACGACAACGGATTGGTGTATGGGTCTTTTGACAGTTTGTTGGTTTTCATTTTGTTTAATGATAACAAGTGCCATATTCAGGATATTGCCAGGTCTAATTTTGAATCAATACAAATTATTATTTTTGATATCAAAAACTATTTTATCCATTTACTTATAGGTTATTACTATCTTTTTGAGGGCCTCAGGGAAGATTAGTTTATTGTAACTAACAGAGTTTACTCTCTTTAAATAAAGAATTTGTTATTATTATTATTATTGCTTCTTTTCCCTAAAACTGAGATATTCATATAATTTGGCTTACAAATTATGGAATAATAAAATTATCCCCTTTTAGTATAACTAATCACCCAAAATGTATTAGTGGTCTATAAACAAAATCATTTTATTTTTGAAGATTTTGAAAACAAATACTGGATTTCTTTTATATGATCATCTATGTTCATGTGTTTTATAGTAAAACTAAGCCATACAAGTCTATAAAACACTTTCATATTTTTAGTTCAATTTAAAGTATCATATGACATATGTGTAACTATAACCTTGAGAAAAAAAATTCCATTTGACCAAAAATATCTTAAACATCATTTTAGTGATGCATTATTTACTAGTTGAATACTGAGCATATACTATAATATATTACCTCATGTGTTTTAACAAAGGGACTGATGCCTCCTTCTTCTACTAGATATCTTGTGACATGTAGACGTCCCCAAACAGCAGCCAGATGTAAAGCTGTTCTTCCATTTATCTATAATATAACCAAATAACATGTAAATATTATGGATACTACTTTGTTACCAATATAAATAGTATACAACATATCCTACAACTGATATAAAACTTGTCTGATAAACAGGATAATGTT
The DNA here is from genome assembly GCA_019925275.1 of Mytilus edulis. Taxonomy (NCBI): domain Eukaryota; kingdom Metazoa; phylum Mollusca; class Bivalvia; order Mytilida; family Mytilidae; genus Mytilus; species Mytilus edulis. The sequence continues at coordinate 80,295 of JAHUZM010000081.1, forward strand.
GTGTAATAAATAAAAACAAAGTGTATATCACATGAATCAGTGGTCAAAACTGAACAAAATGACCAGTCACACTTGTATTTATATTGTACATAAACAACAAATAAACAACAAGTTTTTTTTGTGGGATGTCAGAACTTCCATCAGAAATGTCATGTTAACCTTTTTTCAAGAAATGCATAAAATATTTTTCAAGAAATGCATAAAATATTTATATCAAGGGATTCAGTGCAATGCACAGAGATAATTGAGATCTCACTTTATATAATTCTAGCAAGTATTTATTGATATTATTATGAAATCTGTCTGATTAACATGGTTCAGAATAATGATCAATTTAAAAAAAAAAAAACTTTTTCAAAGAAATATAAAAAATAGTTACATTTCCTGATTTAGTACGAGGAGACAAGTAAAATGATACCCCACATTATATAATTCTAACAAATAATATTAGTTGTTCATTAAACCTGTCTAGTTAACAACATGATTTTGTGTTGATTAAAAGTAATGTAATCAGATTTAGTAGATAACATACATCTGTGATATCTTTGTTACATCTGTTCTCCAGGAGAAGTCGAGACACTTCCACATGTCCTTCCCTGGCTGCATACATTAATGCTGTCCATCCACTAACCTGGAATAATACAACTGACATCAAAACTTGTCTGATAAACTGGACAATGTTGTGTAATAAATATAAACAAAAATAAATAGTCACATTAATTAAAACTGTCTGATTAACAACAGGATTTAGTGTAGATTCAGTTTAATCATTAATTTTATAAAAGTAAATTTTTCAAAGAAAAATGAAAAAAGTTATATTTTCTGATTTAATATAATACTACGAGTAAAATGAGACCCCACTTTATATGATTATTACAAATATTTGTTCATTAAAACTGTCTTATTAACAACATGATTTTGTGTTGATTAAAAGTAATGTGATCAGATTTAGTAGATAACATACATCTGTGATATCTGTGTTACATTTGTTCTTCAGAAGTAGTCGAGACACTTCCACATGTCCATCACTGGCTGCAAACATTAATGCTGTCTCTCCATTAACCTGGAATAATACAACTGACATCAAAACTTGTCTGATAAACTGGACAATGTTGTGTAATAAATATAAACAGAAATGACCAGTCACATCAATTAAAACTGTCTGATTAACAACAGGATTTAGTGTAGATTCAGTAAAATCATTAATTTCATAAAAGTAAATTTTTCAAAGAAAAATGAAAAAAGTTATATTTTCTGATTCAGAACAATACTATGAGTAAAATGAGACCCCACTTTATATAATTATTACAAATATTTGTCCATTAAACCTGTCTAATTAACAACATGATTTAGTGTTGATTAAAAGTAATGTGATCAGATTTAGTAGATAACATACTGATGTGATATCTTTGTTACATCTGTTCTCCAGAAGTAGTCGAGACACTTCCACATGTCCTCTCCTGGCTGCCCACATTAATGCTGTCCTTCCATCAACCTGGAATAATACAACTGACATCAAAACTTGTCTGATAAACTGGACAATGTTGTGTCAAAAATATAAACAAAAATAAATAGTCACACTAATTAAAACTGTCTGATTAACAACAGGATAAAGTGTAGATTCAGTATGATCATCAATCTTAAGAAAAATATTTTTTTAAAGGAAAATGAAATAAAGTTGTATTTTCTGATTCAGAATAATAATACGAGTAAAATGAGACCCCACTTTATATGATTCTAACAAATATTTGTTGTCCATTAAACCTGTATAATTAACAACATGATTTAGTGTAAATTCCATTAATAGTAAATTATTCAAAAAAGCATGAAAAAAGTTTTATTTCCTGATTTACAAAAATGTAGTACAACATAAAGAAAATGAGACCCTCTTTAAATAAAGATTATTATTATTATGATTATTATTATTATTCATACAAGTATTTGTTGTCCATTAAACATGTGTAATTAACAACAGGATTTAGTGCAGATTCAGTATAATCATTAATTTAAAAAAAATCATAGAAAAGTGAAAAAGAGTAGTATTTTCAAATTCAGAACAATTATATGAGTAAATCGGAATTACATTTTATATGAATTTAACGACTATATGTCCTTTTTAAAGGATGTTTCTACATAAGATACATATCACTATCTGACCAAAGTTGCTCGGAGTAGTCAGGTACAAACCATGTGTTGTTAGTTGTTATATTTGTTTGTCTAATTACTATGAGTAGTCAGGTCCAGACCATGTGTTGTTAGTTGTTGTATTTTTTTGTCTATTTTCTCTGAGTAGTCAGGTCCAGACCATGTGTTGTGAGTTGTTGTATCTGTATGTCTATTTTCTCTGAGAAGTCAGGTCCAGACCATGTGTTGTCTGATGTTATATTAGTATGTCTATTTACTCTGAGTAGTCAGGTCCAGACCATCATGACCATGTGTTGTGAGTTGTTGTATTTGTTTGTCTATTTACTCTGAGTAGTCAGGTCCAGACCATGTGTTGTAAGTTGTTGTATTTGTTTGTCTATTTACTCTGAGTAGTCAGGTCAGGTCCAGACCATGTGTTGTGTGTTGTTGTATTTGTTTGTCTATTTACTCTGAGAAGTCAGGTCCATACCATGTGTTGTGTGTTGTTGTATTTGTTTGTCTATTTACTCTGAGTAGTCAGGTCAGGTCCAGACCATGTGTTGTTTGTTGTTATATTTGTTTGTCTATTTACTCTGAGTAGTCAGGTCCAGACCATGTGTTGTTAGTTGTTGTATTTGTTTGTCTATTTACTCTGAGTAGTCAGGTCCAGACCATGTGTTGTGTGTTGTTATATTTGTTTGTCTATTTACTCTGAGTAGTCAGGTCCAGACCATGTGTTGTTAGTTGTTGTATTTGTTTGTCTATTTACTCTGAGTAGTCAGGTCCAGACCATGTGTTGTGTGTTGTTGTATTTGTTTGTCTATTTACTCTCAGTAGTCAGGTCCAGACCATGTGTTGTTAGTTGTTGTATTTGTTTGTCTATTTACTCTGAGTAGTCAGGTCCAGACCATGTGTTGTTAGTTGTTGTATCTGTATGTGTATTTACTCTCAGTGGTCAGGTCCAGACCATGTGTTGTTAGTTGTTGTATTTGTTTGTCTATATACTCTCAGTAGTCAGGTCCAGACCATGTGTTGTTAGTTGTTATATTTGTATGTCTATTTACCCTGAGTAGTCAGGTCCAGACCATGTGTTGTCAGTTGTTGTATTTGTTTGTCTATTTACTCTGAGTAGTCAGGTCCAGACCAAGTGTTGTTAGTTGTTATATTTGTTTGTCTATTTACTCTGAGTAGTCAGGTCCAGACCAAGTGTTGTTAGTTGTTGTATTTGTTTGTCTATTTACTCTCAGTAGTCAGGTCAGGTCCAGACCATGTGTTGTGTGTTGTTGTATTTGTTTGTCTATTTACTCTCAGTAGTCAGGTCAGGTCCAGAACATGTGTTGTTAGTTGTTGTATTTGTTTGTCTATTTACTCTGATTAGTCAGATCCAGACCATGTGTTGTAAGTTGTTGTATTTGTTTGTCTATTTACTCTGAGTAGTCAGGTCCAGACCATGTGTTGTAAGTTGTTATATTTGTATGTCTATTTACTCTGAGTAGTCAGGTCCAGGCCATGTGTTGTTTGTTTTTATATTTGTTTGTATATTTTACTCCGAGTAGTCAGGTCAGGTCCAGACCATGTGTTGTGTGTTGTCATATTTGTTTGTCTATTTACTTTGAGTAGTCAGAACCAGACCATGTGTTGTGTGTTGTCATATTTGTTTGTCTATTTACTCCGAGTAGTCGGGTCAGGTCCAGGCCTTGTGTTGTGTGTTGTTATATTTGTTTGTCTATTTACTCTGAGTAGTCAGGTGCAGAACATGTGTTGTGTGTTGTTATATTTGTTTGTCTATTTACTCTGAGTAGTCAGGTGCAGAACATATGTTAGTATTAGCATGTCAGTGTTATGCTTTAAAAAAAGGTAGGTTTCACATTTAGTGCAGTACTCTGATTACATGTATAGTTCAGTTAGGTTTAATGATGTGTCTCATTTTCTGTGTGGAACATTAGTGGTGTGTCCTGTTGTGTATCATGTTCTGTGTTGAACATCAGTGTTGTGTCCTGTTGTGTCTCATGTTCTGTGTTGATCATTAATGTTTTGTCATATGATTCATGTCCTGTGTGGAACACCAGTGTTGTGTCATGTGATTCATGTTCCGGTGATGTACATCAGTGTTGTGTCCTAATATGTGTCTTGTTCTGTGTTGAACATAAGTGTTGTGTCCTGTTGTGTCTCATGTTCTGTCATATGATTCATGTCCTGTGTTGAACATCAGTGTTGTGTCATGTGATTCATGTTCCATGTTGTCTTTAAATGCATGTTGTTTCATGATGTGTCTCCTATTTTGTATTATACACAAGTGTTGTGTCATGATGTGTCTCACGTTTTGTGTTAAACATCAGTTTTGTGTCATGATATGTCTCATGTTCTGTGTTGAACATCAGTGTTGTGTCATGATGTGTCTCGTGTTCTGTGTTGAACACCATTGTTTTGTGTCCCATGTGTTGTGATGAACATCAGTGTTGTGTCATGATGTGTCTCATGTTCTGTGATGAACATCAGTGTTTTGTCAGGATGTGTCTCATTTTCTGTGTTAAACATCAATGTTGTGTCATGATGTGTCTCATGTTTTGTGTTGAAACATCAGTGTTTTGTAATGATATGTCTCATGTTGTGAGAACATAAATGTTTTGTCATGATGTGTCTCATGTTTAGTGTTGATCATCAGTGTTGTCCTTATGGAGCTAATGTTTTGTATCAAATATCTGTGTTATACATCAGTTTTGTGTCTCATGTTATGCGTTGAGTGCCCAGAGAGAATCATCAACTTTTGGTTGGAAAATTGGGAGTCGAACATACCTGCCAAGGCGGACTCGAACTTATAACATCAGTGTTGGCAGGAAAGTGGTACAGTAGTTGAACTACTTAGAAAACTCGTTCACCAAGCCTAGCAAATTATTTAAGTATCCTGCATTCGTGTGGCATGTACTGATTATGTACAATGTGCTGTGTTTTGAAATACCTTGTATTTGAATGTTTTATACTGCCTATGTACATTCTTCTATGTTTGTATTGTTGTTTGATTTTCCTGTATATGTATAAAGTAATAGTCTGACCTGATGTTTTATAGTACTAATTCAAAGTTGTCTTGAATTTTACAAGTTTACCTATTTGATATTCAATGTTACTAGTTTACCTATTTGATATTCAATGTTACTAGTTTACCAATTTGATATTCAATGTTACTAGTTAACCTATTTGATATTCAATGTTACTAGTTTACCAATTTGATATTCAATGTTACTAGTTTACCTATTTGATCATGTCAATATTCAATGTTACAAGTTTACCTACTCGATATTCAATGTTTCAAGTTAACCTATTTGATATTTGATGTTACAAGTTTACCTATTTGATATTCAATGTTACAAGTTTACCCTTTTAATATTCAATGTTACAAGTTCACATATTTGATATTTAATGTAACAAGTTTACCTAATTGATATTCAATGTTACAAGTTTACCTATTTGATATTCAATGTCACTTGTTTACCTATTTGATCATGTTAATATGCAATGTTACAAGTTTACCTATTTTATATTCAATGTTACAAGTTTACCTATTTGATATTCAATGTTACAAGTTTACCTACTTGATATTAAATGTTACAAGTTAGCCAACTTGATATTAAATGTTACAAGTTTACCAACTTGATATTAAATGTTACAAGTTTACCTACTTGATATTCAATGTTACAAGTTTACCAACTTGATATTAAATGTTACAAGTTTACCTAATTGATATTCAATGCTTCAAGTTAACCAACTTGATATTAAATGTTACAAGTTTACCTATTTGAGAGTCAATTTTAAAAGTTCACCAAC
>JAHUZM010000081.1:86263-114800 GCA_019925275.1 Mytilus edulis
GGTTATAGTAACCAAAATGTAGCCATTATTACTCTACCCAGTACACGCTGGTAATTGCCACTGAGAAGATAATTGTTTATACCACTGCTGGTTATAGTAACAAAATGTAGCCATTTTTACTCTACCCAGTACACGCTGGTTATTGCCACTGAGAAGACAATTGTTTATACCACTGCTGGTTATAGTAATCAAATGTAGCCTTTGTTACTCTACCCAGTACACGCTGGTTATTGCCACTGAGAAGATAATTGTTTATACCACTGCTGGTTATAGTAATCAAATGAAGCCATTGTTTCTCTACCAGTACACGCTAGTTAGTGCCACTGAGAAGACAATTGTTTATACCACTGCTGGTTATAGTAATCAAATGTAGCCTTTGTTACTCTACCCAGTACACGCTGGTTATTGCCACTGAGAAGATAATTGTTTATACCACTGCTGGTTATAGTAATCAAATGAAGCCATTGTTTCTCTACCCAGTACACGTTAGTTAGTGCCACTGAGAAGACAATTGTTTATACCACTGCTGGTTATAGTAACCAAATCACGGTGGGTATGGTTGTCCTGCGAGAGAACGTTCTGTGCTGGTGATTTGGTCCTGTCAGGTGCTGGTGGGTCCTGATTCTGTGCTGGTGGGTTTGTTTACATTGTATCAGAACGGCAATAAAACGACTGTTTTGTTGCTTAATTTTTCTCTGATGCGTCATAAGTACCATGCAAAGTATATTACAACAATATTATATTGCAAAAGTCGTGCAAGTTCGTTAAACGGAATTGTCCTGACGCTGTGCTGGTGATAAGAAAAACGGTCCTGGTTCTGTGCTCCTATGTCCTGGTTCTGTGCCTTTATATTTTAGTTAAAAGTGGCATATATTCAGGATCATTGATGCTGTACTGTTATTGACTAATTAACTGTTGTCTGCTTTCTTGAAATTGACATTGTTGTGAATCTGTTTACTGTTATTATGAGAGAAAAAATACCCCTATTTTTTTATTTTTTTTTAAATTAACTATAATCTTATTTATTGGCCTGTTAATGGAACCCTTCTTGCCCCCTTTTAAGATAGGAAAATATGTTTACGATTTTCGGGATTACGATCATTTTACAAGATCACCAAAATACGTTGTAATTTTTACAATACTTATATAAAGTAGATGATGTGTATGTTTGTTGTCAATGGACACATTTCCATAAGAAACCAAAGGAAGTATGTGTTAACAACCATACGTCATCGTACGGCCTTCAACAATAACCCATTAAATAAAAATGTAAAAGGTTTTGCATAAAAATGGAGAGCAAAAGTATAGATTTTTTTTTTTTTACATAAATAAGGCCGTTAGTTTTCTCGTTTGAATTGTTTTACAGTGTCTTATCGGGGCCTTTTATAGCTGACTATGCGGTATGGGCTTTGCTCATTGTTGAAGGCCGTACGGTGACCTATAGTTGTTAATGTCTGTGTCATTATGGTCTTTTGTGGATAGTTGTCTCATTTGCAATCATACCACATCTTCTTTTTTTTATAAAACAATACAAATCTACACACACAAAAAACTGGCTTAATTTCAACTGGTTATCAACCCGAATCGCTATAAGATCATATATAAGCTCACCTGTGTCGAGGGGTCGTGTGAGGTTCATGTATTGTCTTGGTGTCCGCAATTACAAAAAGATCTTTTCTGAAATTACTTGACCAAATGTTACCAAATGATTTTTCAAGAGTGAATCTAGGAAAAACAATATTCATCAACAAACATGACCACTGTCTGTTAAAATGTATTCGAGTTTTTAGTTACAGCCGATTCCATTGAGTATGTAGGCAAAGGTGATATCTTTGGTTAGCTTGCTTGTTAGCTAAACCGTGAAATCATTGTTATGTAAGGTATACTACCCTCCTTTCGAAGTAGCCTGGTCATACAGACAGAAAGATGTGTCATTTGTCGGACTAGTCTACTCTTAAAGTAGGGTGGTTTATATAACCTAACAATGACTTTTCTGTTCAGCAAGCAAGAAGATATTCCCTTTGTCTACACACTCATTGAAATCGGCTTTAATATTGCAAAAGTTCAAGCAATTAGGGCAAAACTTACCGAGTAAAAAAAATCAAAAGGCTGATGTCTATCTACCTTGCACATTTCAGAAAATTCAGATCAGATAACGAAACTGGGTCCAGCAACATTTATAATCAATTTAAGATTTTGACCCCACAGTTTCCATTCACCACAAATATTCTCGTTACAACGAATCATTTTAAATACAAAAATACCAGTTGCAGCCTTTTGTTTATCTATTAATGTATGTATACGGATAAAGTTATGAAAGGCAGCAGGGTCACCAGGGTGAGGAGTCCATGTCATCTGAAATAAATGCTAAGCATAGATCTAGAAAGCGACAGATAATCATGACATTAAAATAACTCTCTTCTTTTCGACTTTTTTCGAACAAATTGACACATATATAGTATTGTGGAATTTTTAACTTGTGTTCAATTCATTGGTTATATCTTTTACTAGGATAACAATCCTGTCAAGTATTAGCTGGGTAAAATATTTCAGAAAAGAAGATGGAAATGTGAAAGTTTCCGTGCGTCAGGTGCAACAGCATACGAACCGCTAACATGCCTCGTCAGGGTGGAAGCTAAAAAGTCCACGAAAATTTGATTTAAAACCTTTATTCGTTCCAACAAAGTTATTGAGATTTTGTTGAAGATTTAACCATCTACGACAACAAGAATTTTTTTTTAGAATTTACAGCTCTTCTATAAATATTTGCAAAGCAAACTATTGATCAAATTGCGTGCTATGATTGTTTGGATGTTTGTAAACGACAGGTAAGTAGTCTGTTTACTATATACTAGAATTTGTTAGGACAATAAACATTAACTTTAATTCCTGTCAGTTTGTATTTGTCCAATCAAATCCCAGTATGTATTGAAACTCCGCCTACCTATTGTTTGAAAATATCCAAGCAAACAAGTCAATCAAAGTTTTTTTTGCATGCTTTTGTAGAAGAGCTGTACTATATAATACAATGAAGCGTTTAAGTCTTTCGCCAAAAAATACTATCAATTTCTTTTTGTCCTATGTAAACTTCCGTACCATTTCCTTCCATTCATGATCATTAAATTGAACTGTAAAATATTTCTTCGTTCCTTCTTAATTCCTTTATAAGTCTTATGTAAATATAATTATGACAATAACTGTTGTGAGCACAAGATTCACTGCACACTTTTAAAGTTCTGCTTCATCAAACATTAAAATTTGAACTTAAGTTTTGAGACTTTTTTAATCGACACGATTGGGATTTTTGTATATATATGAGAACATGGTTTATCTATTAGTTGAAAATGCGGCTTTGAACTAGCTTTCAGTACCTGCGAGCATTCGTTGTTCAATAAAGTGTGTCTTTGTGTTATTATTTTATGTGAAAATTGTTGTGTTGGTACACCACTGTAACAATGAAGGAGGAAATGAGGAGGGTTGGTTGGGTTGAAGTGGGGAGGGGTATGCGGAGCGCTAACAAACATGTCTATGCGGCATGGGCTTTGATCATTGTTGAAGCATCAATGTAAGGGGCATTTAATATCTTAATAAAACTATTCTTATTTTAGATACTATATATTGTTATCTTATATTGGAAGAAAGATGTTCCCTTTTATGTAATTATGTAATACAAGTAACGATAATTTGAAAACACATATTAAACAGCCAAATGGATGCACAAGAGCTAAAATAGGAGTCATAGATCCTATTGACAACAATTATTTGCCCAATTTTATTGATTTTGTAACATTTGTTTCAAATATGACCAACTTCTTATCCAAAATCACCAGCACCGTATCAGGACCCACCAGCACAATGACAGGACCCACCAGCACAGTATCAGGACATGAATAAATTGAGAAAATGCTAAATTTTAATAAATTGCAATGTGTTTTCACAAAATAGTTTTGTCGTGTCGATTGCGTTATAGAAAGCGGACTCTATGAGCATTTTTGTTTTATTTTTTCAGTTCTAGATTTTCTGAAAATGAGCATTTTTGTGTAACGCTTACTGAAACAGTTTAGAGGGTCAACTTTTTAATGGTTTATATATGAACCCATAAGAAAGAAAATTGAAAAATCTCAACTGTTTTCTTCCATTTTTTATGAGTGAAAACGTCAAAAATCATAATTTTCGTCTTTGTTTACATTTTTTCATTGATCACCAGCACCCGTCAGGACCGAATCACCAGCACAGAACGATCTCTCGCAGGACAACCATACCCACCGTGCAAATGTAGACATTGTTAAGTACCACTGCTCTTTTAAAGTGTATCATCTACCCAGTAAATAGAGTTAAGAACCACTGATGGTAAGGATACCCTTACCACAGCTGTAATGACCTCTTGTCTACTGGGTGCCTGATACACTAGGATACCTTTAAAAGCAGTAGTATAAAATACTGTACTGGATAGATGAAACGCTTACATGCATCGGTACTAACCACCGTCTACTGGTTATATGATACACTTGGATACCAGTTTCACCAGTGATACTAATCACCATCTTTCGGGTAGCTGATACACTTCAATACCAGTACCAGCAGTGGTACTAACCACTTTACTGTGTAGATGGTATACTTACTTGCAGTGATACATAACAATGTCTGTTAGGTAGAAGGTATCTATACTAGCAGTGGTATCCAACACTGTCTGGGTATATGATACACTTCATAGCAGTGGTACTTAATACTCTACTGGGTATATGATCAACTTAGGTACCCTTGCAAACAGTGGTACTTTATACTCTACTGGGTATATGATCAACTTAAGTACCCTTGCAAACAGTGGTACTTAATACTTTACTGGGTATATGATCAACTTAGGTACCCTTGAAAATTTTGTGAAGATGATATAATGGGATACCCTTTCAAGAAGTAGTTCTCAAGACTGTCTACTGGGCAGATGCTAGACTTATATATCGTTACAAGCTGTGGCATTGACCACTTTATCATATGCACATTGTACACTTTGATACTCTTACCAGTAGTTGTAATAAACACTCTCTAAATGGTAGATAAATGATCCAATTCCAATCTCCTTACTAGAGTGGTATCAAACACTGATATTTGATACATTTTGGGTACTCTAACCAGCAGGGGTAATACAGAATGTCTACACACTTATATACCCTTACAAACAGTGATGTTTAACACTTTCTGCTGTGTAGACGATATACCCTTAATAGCAGTGGTGATAACCAGAATCTATTTGGTAGATGGTTCACTTGGAAACAATTAGCAGTAATGTCTATACACACTGTCGACCGGGTATGTGATAGACTTGGATACATTTACACGCTTTGTTACTTAACACTCCCTGCCAGAAATAGGATACATTTCGATACCCTTACCAGCAGTGAAACTCACACTGTCGATCGGTTATGTGATAGACTTGGATACCTTTACATGCTTTGGTACTTAACACTCCCTGCCAGAAATAGAATACATTTCGATACCCTTACCAGCAGTGAAACTCACACTGTCGACCGGTTATGTGATAGACTTGGATACCTTTACATGCTTTGGTACTTAACACTCCCTGCCAGAAATAGGATACATTTCGATACCCTTAACAGCAGTGAAACTCACTGTCGACCGGTTATGTGATAGACTTGGATACCTTTACATGCTTTGGTACTTAACACTCCCTGCCAGAAATAGGATTCATTTCGATACCCTTACCAGCAGTGAAACTCACACTGTCGACCGGTTATGTGATAGACTCGGATACCTTTACATGCTTTGGTACTTAACACTCCCTGCCAGAAATATGATACATTTCGATACCCTTAGCAGCAGTGAAACTCACACTGTCGACCAGGTATGTGATAGACTTGGATACCTTTACATGCTTTGTCACTTAACACTCCCTGCCAGAAATAGGATACACTTCGATACCCTTAGCAACTCACACTGTCTACTAGGTAGATAGTACACTTGGATACCCTAGCAACAGTGGTATTTAACACTATCTAACTTGTATATTACTTAAACTGTCTCCTTTGTAGATTATACAGTTGTATACATTTACCAGCGGTGGTATTCAAACTGTCTCCTTTGTAGAGTATACTGTTGTATATACATTTACCAGCGGTGGTACTTTAAACTGTCTCCCTGGTAGATGATACAGTTGTATACTTTTAGAAGCAGTGGTACTTAGACTGTGTCCTTGGTATATGATACTGTTGTCTATACATTTACCAGTGGTTGTATTTAAACAGTATCCTTGACATATGGTACAGTTTTATACCTCTACCAGCTGTGGTACTTAAACTGTCTTCTTGGCAGATGATACAGTTGTATACCTTTACCAGCAGTGGTTCTCAAACTGTCTCATTGATATATGATACAGTTGTATACATTTACCAGTGGTACTTACATGATCTACTGTGAAGATGATATATTTGTGATACCCTTACCAGTAGTAGTGTTAACGACTGTCTATTGAGCAGATGGTAGACTTAAATATCGTTACCAGCTCAGGCATTGACCACTTTATCTTGGGTAAATTGTACACTTGGGTACCCTTACCAGCAGTGGTATTAAATACTCTTTAAATGGTAGATTATTTACGTGAATAATCCAAGTCCTATCTCCATACCAGTGTGGTACAAACACTGATAGATGATACACTTGGGTACTCTAACCAGCAGCGGTAATATAGAATGTCTACATAGTAGATGATTCACATTTACAAGCATCATCTCTTGGGTAGACACAAAGCAGGGGCGTAGCTAGGTATCAAATCATCTGTAGGCACAAATCGGCAGGGCGTCTGGGGCCGCTTAAGGCCCCATGCAGGTGCAGGGCAGAGCCCTGGTAGGGGGTTCAGGGGGGGCGAAGCGCCCCGACGGAAAACGGTTTTCAGCATTTTAGTTGCATAATTTTGTGTACAAAAATATCATATTTACTGGTTTTTATCATGATAATATTCATGAAGAAAAGTTCGAAGAATTATGAATAATTTTACAGTAACACCTTAATTAACGTAGTAGTGTACAATCAAAAATCTGAAAGAAAAAAATATTATTACAATATGCCAAAGGTAGATCAGACTAGTTTTAGATTAAGGCCCACAGAGGGTCAAATGAAAAGATTTTCAACTTTTTGAACGAATCTTTTAAAATCCCAAATTTGGGCAAAAATTGGTTTAAACAAATCTAATATTTCTGAACTTTTATGACTGATAACTTTCAGATCCAGTTTCATACACAAAGACAATGATACATTTACTCATAGTCAAGTCGACGGTTTTTTCTTCCGATAAAATTAGTTATACTCGCATCAACATCAACATTGAGGTGTCGGTGTATATGAAGAAGAGATAGATTTGAAAGTCGAAAGGACACCAAGAAGTCCGGTATTGTTTGTTGGTGTAAAGACCCGATATCTGGGTTAGGGGGATGGTGTTGTGTACATGAAGATGTATTACTTGTCGGAGAAGCTTCAGTCTTAGATGATTCTCCACTGTCGTCAGTTGCAGTCCTAGTCTGACAATTTGGACTCTCTTCTTCATCTTTCTTTCGTTTCGAACGAACAACAAATTTATCCATGTTGAAATTTTGTTTACCTATGCACGAGTTATCGTAATTAACCAGGATACTAGTATTTATCGGGATTCGAATACGGGTGGGTTATGTATAAATAATAATACGCATTAGAATTAAAATTTTTATTTTTTGTAATTTTTTTTGCCAAAGGGGGTATACTCGGCAAATTTATGTATAGGCACGTGCCTAGTCGAGCCTTAGGTAGCTACGCCCCTGCAAAGCACCAACATAGAATTACTTGTAGTAACTGAAATGTTATTCAAAGTAAAAAAACAATTGATAAATAAATCATATTATCCCAGACTTAAGTATCAATCAGTACAGATAAAACGGATTTAATGTTCAGTAGTCATAACAGTGAAAACAATATCACCTTGTGCAAAATATCTTTATCTGAGAAGATCTATAGTACTCATTATATGGATTTTCAAATTATAAGCAGTGTGAACAAAGTTTGGAATTACATGTCATATTTTTCTTAAATAGAGAATTTAATTTAAGAGAGTTGACAGTAAATAATATATCTTGGAAAGGGTGCATGCTTTTAACAATTACTTGTCCATAATCTACACCATTGTATGAAATAGTAGCGCACATATAACTGAATTTGTATTTATGTATTTTGTTTTTACCTCTTTGAAACATGATACTCTTTAGTCAGTTTTGGGCTAAATAAAATGCAATACATATATTGCTATTTTTAAACTCGAATTTATGAAATGCTAATGTAGAATTTAATATATTGGAACTTACCAAGAATTATTTTGAACAACTTTGAGGCACCAAATGAAATTTTGCCATTTTTCCCGCTGATGTTCATTTTGGCCATCAAATATTTAGTGAGGACCCCGAAAAAAAAATATATGCATCTAAATACTAGTAATGGCAGATAGTAATGTTTTTTTGTGTTAAGAACACATCGTTCTACTGCATGGGTTGTTTGTCTCATTAATGAGAGCATCCCCTGTATAAGGAACACATCGTGTTACGGCATGGGTTGTTGGTCTCATCCACGACAGCTCCACATGCATTAGGGGCACATCGTGATACTGCAGCCATTGGTTGTATGTTTCACGAATCCATGACAGCTCCATCTCCAAAAGGAACACATTATGTTGTTATGGGTTATTTTGGGTCATACATGAAAACTCAATCTTCATATGGAACACGTCGTATACTTATTTAATATGGTTTACACAGGAACTCCTTTGTTGTCGCTCCATTGATAAATTTGACTTGAGGTATATGAACAAGTCCATGGCATGAGTCAGTGTTGCAATTCAAACCCACTTGTATGGGGATCTGTTTGGGTTTACAGAATAGAGAATAATGAGCGAAAAGGACAGAATACATGGCAAAGAAAATTGAAAAAAAAGACAAAAAAAACCAAAAATAATAAAGAATAGAGAATAATAGGCAAATAGGTTGTTTTTCACATGATTCCGTGACAGCTCCACATGCATTAGGAACACATGTGTTGTTGGTCTCGTTCATGACACTTTTATCTGCGTTAGGAACACATCGTATTGCCGCATGAGTTGTTTGTCTCATCGATGACATCCCAATCTGTTTTAAGAACACATTGGAGCTGTCATGGATGAGAGCAATAACACGATGTGTTCTTTTTGCAGATAGCGATGTCATAGACAGAACGGAGTGCTGTTGTAAGGTTTAGCATTAATAAGACCACATCATGTTACTGCATGAGCTGTTTGTCTCATCCATTACAGATCCATTGTGTTCTCATCATTTAACTTCATGGTTGTCTGTTTCAGGAATCAATGACGCTCCATCTGAATCAGGAACACAATTGAGCTATCATGGATGAGACAAATAACTCGAGTAGTAAAACGATGCGATGTCATGAATCCGAAGGTTTTTCCCGTACAGTAACACGATGTGTTCCTAATGCAGAGGGCGTTGTCATGGATACGAACGAAATGCAGTTGTTAGGTTCTTCCCATGCAGTAACACGATGATTTGTTTTGAATACAGAGTGGGCAGTCATGGATGAGACAAAAAAAAACGTGCAGTAACACGATGTGTTCCGTTCCGAATGCAGATGAAGCTGTCATGGATTCCTGAGATAAACAACCGATAAAGTTTAAACTGAGAAATGTAAACTTGAAAGTGAGCAATGCCAACTTCTAACTTAAAAATGTCCAGGTGAAAGCAAGAAATATTACAAAGGAAATGAGAAATATAAAAAAAGGTTGTCCTAACAAATATTTCGTATAAATTTTTAATAAAAAAATCTTGTGCATACATATATATATATACAACTCGTCTAAACATCAACCCAACAATGTTCTCGAGATTTTTTAGATCATCTTGCAATATAGTTTGATCTGATTTGCTTTCAATAATTCTAAAGATTTTTGTGTCATCCGCGAATAAGTAGGCATCTGATGTCACGCAATCTGGCAAATCATTTATGTATAGAACAAATAACAGGGGACCTAATACTGAGCCTTGTGGAATTCCTTATGTTACATCTTTCCACTCTGATGTTTCCCCATTAACTGAAACTCGTTGTTTTCTATACGATAGAAAATCTGTAATCCACTCTAGGAATGGATTAGTTATCCCAAAATTTTCGATTTTCTTAACGAGTCGTATGTGGGGTACTGTATCAAAGGCTTTCATGAAGTCTGTATATATGCAGTCAATCTCATAGCCATTGTCTATAGCTTCTGTCCATTTATCTATTACCTCTAATAGTTGTAGTGATGTCGATCTCTCAGAGATAAATCCGTATTGTTTGTTTGAAAATAGTTTATTTTCTTTCATGTAACTAATTATATGTTCTCTTATTATTTTCTCCATTATTTTACAGACGACTGATGTGAGACTTACTGGTCTATAATTTTTAGCTTGTGATTTATTCCCTTTTTTGAATATTGCACTCACTAGGGCGCTTTTCCAATCCTTTGGAACTACTTTTTGTGTTAAAGATTGGCTAAAAATGATGCCAAGTGGTTCAGCTATACCTTCTTTGACTTCAAACAGCAGTCTTGGGTGTAGATTATCAGGGCCGGGTGATTTATCCGTTTTTATTTTCTGTAGGTGTTTCAAAACCAAATCAGTGCCAATATTTAATTCCTCTATTTTTTTTTTATCTAATGGAATATGCCTAGGCTCTGGAATATTGCCTTGTGGTTCATTAGTGAATACGCTTGTAAAATACTCTGATAGTATCTCAGCCTTTTGTTTATTGTCATCTGTTTTATCGGATTTTACATCTTCTGTATCTACATGTAGGTCACCTATACCTTCCCTGGTCTTTGATTTGGATTTTATGTAGCTCCATATAGCCTTTTGGTTTCTTTTGGCATTTTCAGATAATCCTTTTTCGAATAATTTCTTTTGTTTATTGACTGATGTTTTGGCCTGGTTTCTGACTGTATTATATTCAGCTCTTGTTTCTGGATCTTGTTTAGTTATAATTTTTTTGGATAGAATATTTTTCCTTCCAAATTAACTCTCTCGCTTTTTTATCTATTGGGAATACATTTCTCTTTTTTCCTATTTGTGTCATAGTTTTTGTTGGTACAAATCTGCTCTCTAATTCTTTTAAAATAGTTAAAAAATAATTCCAATTTTTATCAATGGAATTTTCCGCATTAAGCTTATTATGCCAGTCTATTTTATTCAGCTCTTGAATAAAATCTTTGTAATTTCCATGATTGTACAGATTAGCTATTTTCGGTGCTCTTTTTATATTTACATAACAGTTAAAATCAAAGGATAGGACACAGTGGTCACTTTTTCCAAGCGGGCTCATATATTCTAACTTTGAAATCATCTCTTCTTCGTTTGTAATTAGTAAATCAAGTGTATGGGGTGTGTCAGCTCCTCTCCATCGTGTTGGTTTTGTTGTGTGTTGGTACAGAAAATTATCTTGTAGTGCTTCCAGAAATTTATTTTCAGTGCTATTTGGTCTATCCCCCTTTGTGTTCTATGTTTCCCAATTTATTTCAGGATAATTAAAATCTCCCATAATGAGTATGTGTGAGTACTCCATATCTGTTGCTTCTGACATTAGGTTAACTAGCTTATCATTGTATTCCTTGGAACTGTTGGATGGGGTTCTATATATCAGACCCACTAGGAGTTTGTCATTTTGATTAAGTTTTACCTTTATAAATATATTTTCCTGAAACTCTGTCTTCATTGTAATTTCTGTAGCTTCTAGGTTGGAGTCTACATACATTAAAAGGCCTCGTCCTTCATCTGACTTTATGTTTTTCTCAAACATTTTGTAATTTCCTACCTCTGGTATTGAATATTCCGCTGTTGATGGTTTATATCTATTAGCTTTCGGTTTTACTTCTGTTATACCAATGATATTTGGTTTGTTGTCTCTTGTACGAACGATCAATTCTGACATTTTGTTGAATAGCTGATCTGCATTAGTATAAAAACAGTTCAATTTTGGTAGAACTGTAAAGTTATTTACATTGCCGTTAAAAACCTTTCCCTTCTTTTGTACATTTATATTTACATTTTGTGTCTCTCTTTTCACCTTTTTATTTTTACAACTTTCCTCGCCCATGGCGGTCCCCGCACTTTGAACAGGAAGTCCCCCGAGTTGTTCTCTTGAAGTTTTTTTTGCCTCAGTCCACAGTCTCTTTTCTTCTTCTCTCTCACTTTTAGTAAGGTCATTGCTTACATTTACTTTTTGGTATTTGGGATATGATCTAATATAATGCATGTTTCTAAATAGAGTTAGTTTTGAGTCTATGCTCTTCAAATGGACTAATAGAGGTCTGTTAGTTTTTTCTTTATCATATTTCCCTAGTCTTTGTGTTTTTCTGATGTTTTCAATATCCAATGTTATCTTGGCATCTTTAAAGAGTTGGACTATATTCTCTACATCATGTTCTATTCTTTCTTGTTTATTTTCCGACTCATTTTCTGTTATCCCAAATATGATCAGATTATTTTCCCTTGTTTTTCTCTCATTTATTTCCTCTAGTACTGTGGTTACTGTTCCTTGGTTTGGTAGCACTCCACCTTCAATATCCTCGGATACAACATTAGCTACTGCCCCTCCATTTAAGGCTTCTTCTTTAGCTATTTCTCTTACTCTTTCCTCGTCACATTTGTGTTTTATAATCTCCTGGCTTACTATATCTCTTACTTCTTCTTTATCACATTTTTTTCTACGGCGATTTCTATATCATTTATTCTTTGCTCATAGTTGTCCATGATCTCTCGGCATCTCTCTTCAATTTTCAGATCAGTAACTATGTGTTCTTCTACTACTTGTCTACATGGGGCGCAGAACCACATTGTGTCTGAGTTGCTTAATATATCATATTCAGTTTTTGATTTATTTAAGCATTTTATGCAAAAATGATCTTTACATCTTTGACATTCAAGGAGTTTAGCGTCTTCATTTTTATATATCTTATAACATATTTTGCATTCCCATGGGTCTTCCTCTTTTTGATCGCTTGTTGCATTTGAGGTAGATTTATTCCTTCTTGTTGCCATTTCTACTACTATAATAGACAACTTTCGAGTTCGATGCATTTCCGTCAAAAACTCTGGTTTTAGTGAACGTCATTTGTGCGTTTAGGGGCGTCGTCACTTCCATTCCAATGTTGAGTGAGTGGTCGGAAAACTTGAATTCTATGTTGTACGAATTATACGGCAAATTGAATTCTAAAAAAATTGACAATCAGCACTGCTGTCATTAGTGAATTGTTATTAAGTACCTACAGAACAACCATTATTTCTAGTTTATCCTGTACAATGACGATCATTAAGACGCTTGATGAACGTAAATAGTGCAGGGATACAGGCGATCCCCTCTATCTGGTAAATGACTTCATAAAGGCGTGCATAATTGACGATTTTTTTCCGGTGACGGATGAACTCGAAAGTGGTCTATTAATTTTTTTTTTAGATAGGGCTTCCCTAAATAAAAATATATTAATTTATTTTTTCTTTTTATTTCATATAATAGAGCTTCTCTATTATTAAAATAAGAAATGAGTTATTAATATTTTTATCTTGTATTTTAAATTAGGGCTTCCCTTAAATAAAATTTCTCTAGATAATATTATTTATTTTCCTGATATTAGATAGAGCTTCTCTATCTATAATTTTTTTTTCTAAGCTTGTTATCCCTTTATTCCGCTCTTTCCTATGTTCTGTATTAGGGCTTCCCTAATAGAATTGATCGTTAAGTTATAATCTCCTTTCTATTTATCAGGACGAATAGGGCTTCTCTATCTATTTTAGGCCCCCTGTTAATTATTTTTATTTGTTCTATACTTAGTTATGCTAGCTATCTCTGTATGGTCTTTTATGTTGTTAATTCCTAGAAAAAACAGGGCTTCCCTATTTTTCTAATATTTTTATTCAATTTCTAATTAACTTTTATTCTATGATATAATAGGGCTTCCCTATTCTTTTTATTAGCTGAGTGATGTTGTTGATTTTCCTCTTTGTTTTATAATTAAGGCTTCCTTAATTATATTGCGCAGATTAATTATTTCGGATCTAGTATGTTAAACAAGGCTTCCTTATTTAACTATTCTTCTTGTTTTTATTGGCTATTTTGCTGGCTATTCAATTAACATCCTTGCTCTGACAGTTCAAGTGCTAAATCTATGAATTTATGAATTTCAGCATCCACAATTTATTTACAGCTCTTATGGGATGTACTCCGTCCGATGTTAGGTTGAAATTCTTTCTATATTTAACTTTGGTGTCTCTTTTTGTCTTGTTTGAAAGGATAAAATCTTGAGAAATTCTTGGTGTAGAATAAAGGCGGTTAATCAATTTTAGGTGATCGTTAAAGTAGTCAATCTGTTCACTGAGTTCTTTGTCTATGTTTGTTGCCAATTGGACTTTTCTGTGACCTTTTGTGGCTTTATTTACCAGGAGTAACGGATATGTATTTTTTTTACTATTCACAATTAAGTTAATTGAATCTTTAGGTTTATTGGCTCTTGTGATCGAATAGCATGAATAGTATGGACACTCTATAAAAAGCACTGTGGCTGATGGTTTTGTTGTTATGATATGTTGTTTGAGATCCCTATATTGTGTTAAAGTTTCTTCTATATTTTGATACGGTGATTTTCTAAACTGGATGGTTTTGTTTTTTTTCTGTGTGATTTCACATGTACCTAGCCAGATCAGTATTATTGGGTGATCCAAGTCTTTCACCGTGTCTATGAGTGATTTAGTGTGTTTTGTGTTGTCGATCGATCCTCTTCTCTTATACAACACTTTAAATTTTTGCCCAATTGATTCTGGGATGTATTCTTTTAGACCCACCCCTTTGCTGTCCGTGAATAAGATAGTGTCTCTTCCCAGGTGTGCTCCCCTAACCCTTTGGTATATCTTTTTCCTCTCTTTAATAATCTTCCTCACAGACATATATATAATGATTGTTACTACGACTGTATATTAGTTTAATAGACTATAGCACAAGCGGTGTAAATGAAAAATAGGGCTTCCCTATTTTTGTGTACACAAACAATAATATTGTTCTAGGCGAACGCAAAAAACGAAGTATATAAATACAAAATATAATAATAGGGCTTCCCTTTAATTATATAATTTAAATATCGGAACAGATAAGCGCAAAATACAGAATATAAATGTCAAATTAACTATATGAATGTCCGACTTTCCGGCAACGTGGTTTGACCACCAAACTCTGAACGAAGGATGATATAATCTACATTTTGGTGTTGGGATGATCAAAATTTTGTGTATATGCTATATAAAGGTTTGGATGATTCGTAAATGATGTTTTAGTTTATGGATGTACACTGATTACCAACAATAACCACGGATTTAAATCTGATTTCTCTTAGGTTTATCTTTCACAACTTCTAACCGGAACCGGAAGCATTCAATTTTTCCTGCTGATTTCATAGACACTTAAGGGTGACTGGGGAATAGAATTGTCTGCTGATTTCATAGACACTTAAGGGTGACTGGGGAATAGAATTGTCTTCATCTACCAAAATACATGTAAAACCCGTATAAAAAGCTTACCACAGTTCATCCCGGTCTACTGTGGAGAATCCCGGCACAAGAACAAGCTACGTGAAGAGTCCCGAGTGTTCCGAATGGCAAGCTTTGGACTAATGAGTTGTTACTAATCGGCCTGGCTGTACGGACGTGATCCTGATGTAAAGGACAACTAACAACTCCAACTGTAGAAGCTATACGGTGCCATACAAGGTAGTTATAGCTATATAATAAGTATAGTCAGATCACCACAATTGGTGTCAGAAGTCGGCAACGAATTCACTGGAAGTTCTTTGTTTTGACGTTTGTTGGCGCCGAATTTGAAGTTTTGACAAGTGAAAAAAACACACGTTTTTCCTTGATATATAACATATTAAGAATAAGGTGGATAGATTGATTCACTTTATTTATTTGCTTTAGAAGACTAATTATTGGTTGGCTGTTGTTATTGAACAGAAGATACATTTATTTCATATTTCAACCCCCCTTTTCTGTCCCGTAATATATCACATCAGATGTTCTGATGTTTGCGTTTTGATATTTCTGGGAAATTACCTGCAATTTAAGGGAACATCAGATGTTCTGATGTATGCGTTTACATCATATGATTAGATAAACTTTTACTTCACAATGTGACCCCCCTTTTTCCCGCGATTAATATTAAACTTTAATATTCGTTGATTCATTGTTATTTTGATTAAAGTCTTATATTTGTCTTCTATCACACTGTAGATCAAATTATATATTTGTCAACTAGACACTATTTAATTTTTGCTTATACTTGTGTTAATATATATGACATGATAAGAGTTCACTTTTTAAATGTAGGAGAGGTGTTGATTAATTAAATTGTCATCTATCGATCTTTGTACATAATATAGATATCTGTTTGTTTATTTATGCATGTCTATAAATTTGATTGTTTACCTGCACATTGATTGTACATATTGAGTTTATAAAACATTGATTTGACTGAATCAAGTTTTTTTGTGTTTGGATTTTTGTATATATATTTTTTTCTATTTTTGATATAATATACAGGAGTTTTCGCATCAGACGTTCTGATGCTAGCGTTGCAAATAGTAAAACAAACTCTCCTGTAAAATGTTTACAGTTCTGAATATATAAGTGTGTTTGTCGTATATATTTTGCAGTTATACATGTAGTCGATTTTATTTTCTGGATACAAATTTTATATAATTTTAACAACATATAGAGTGTAATTGTATCCAAAAAGTATGAATAATTTTGACATTTTTGATGGAACATCAACTCCAGGATGGTCCCTGTTCAAAACCAATTTTGATTTTACAGCTATTAAAAATGGGTGGAATCAAGAACAAAGAGTACAAATGCTTATTTCGAAATTATCCGGAAAAGCACTGAACTTCTATGAGAGGAGGCCAAATACTATACAAAAGGACTATGAAACATTATGCAAACTATTTGAAGACCGGTTTGATTGGGTTGGTTATTCATATTTAAGTTTAAAACATCTAGAGAATATCACCCCTTATCCAGGCGAATTAATAGAAGAATTTACGCACAGAATTGAAGAACTTGTTGAGGGAACGTTTCCAAATAAATCTAAGAAAGACCAGCAACAGCTTGTTATAGAAAACTTTATAAACGCTTGTTGTGATGAGGAAGAGCGAGAACTAGTTAAAAAGGTTGCTGGATGTTCAGTCGATGCAGCAACACGTTTCATGACCATATTTAAAAAAGCAGAAGGATTTTTAAAACACAAAAGTTTGTGGGAGGAAAAACTAGATACAGAGAATACTGAAAGAAAGAAAAATGATGTGTTATGCCATACCAGTTTCCTACATGAACAGAATGTGGCAGTAGTAGATTCTAGGCTGTTTCACAGACACAGTAAAGGAGATTCAGACGAAAATCATGATGAAATTGATGACGATAAGGTTAAATACCATAAGTCTAAAGATGCCGCTGTTACCCATGAGTGTTATGACAGTAAAGTTGGCGCAGGCGTTACAGATACGCATTATGCGCATCTTCGGGAGTCCATGCATGCTTTTGGAAAAAGTACAGTAGAAACACAGCAACTAACTACATCAGTACTAAATGTAGATAAGAGTAGTGATTTTGACATCGATAACAACAACACAGATACGCGAGAAAGTTTTGAATTTAATTTGAAGGAAAATTATGGAGAACTTGAGCTTAATAGACACCATGCAGATATGCCAGACGTCATAAAACTCACGTACAGATGAATCAATGATGGTTGCTTTGCAAAAGGATACGAAACTTACAGATGAAAATACAGCAGGATCAAATGGAACACGTATTACAGAGTTGGCTGTTGAAATCAAACATAAAGAGAAGGAGAAAGTAAAGAAAAGTATTTTAGAAAGAAATATGACAAGGTTTATGACCAAGAGAAAACTTCGTGAATTGGTTAAAGCGAATGTTAAAGAAAATGATAAATTGAATAGAGAGACAACAATGCAAGGTAAACAGATTGACGAATGTGCAAGCAGAAAAATCAGCTTGAACCGAATCAACAAAGATCAATTTATCAACAGACACAATAAACAAAAAGCAAATGGAAACATTGGGTTATCAGATGTTCTAGATAACAATCAGAAGGTTAAGAACAAAGTGGAACTTTTTGAATTAAAAGAATTGACAGATGCTATTGACTGCCTGGCTCCAAATTGGATTTACAGGTCAAACAAAGATGTAAGTTCAGAGCTGCAAACCCACAAGCATCTTTATTGGATAGTTCGAGATACTCACAACAAACGATACAACGTTACTAAAGAGCAAACGGGAACACACAAGAATAACGTAGAATCAAGATGGATACAAGATGCAACACTAACTAGGCCAGTTGATGAACAAATGAAGTCTTGTTGTCAAAGTATAGAGATTGCAACACAAACAAAACTTGAATATTTACTCTTTCAGAAAACTAAAGAACGCAAGACAGAAAGGATGATCGGTAAAGGTGTAGATAACTCCACTCAAACAATTCAAACATATATTGATAAATCCACTCAGACGATTGAAGAATCTCACAAGATTGACACAATGGAGAAGCCAGTTGAAAGATACATGGATGACAAGGGTTGTGCTATCAGTGGTGTTGTTTCATTTATCAGCACTAATTCGGATAACAAACTACAACATCGTTTGTATAAGGATGATCACTTTACAGGACAAATAAAAGACAAAGCACTGACAACAGAAAGGGAGAAGAAGAAGAAAAAGAAGATGGAGATGAAGGAGGTGATGAAGAATAAGAAGGTAAAGGAGACGAAGAAGAAGACGAGGTCAGCACACGAGTATGTGAGTCACATAAAAGGCAAAGAAATTAAAGACCAAGGCAGTGTGTGTAGAGAACCAAAGAACGGTTTAAGTAAGGAAGGAATTTCCAGCAAATGGCAAAGGTGTCTGAAGTCCTTGATAAAAATAAGAAAACCAAATGTTAAGATGATGAACAATGCGCAGCAACTGTTGGAAAATAAAAGTAAAAGTGTTGACAAGCTATTGTTGAGAAAAAGGGAACGATTCAAAGAATTGCCTCCCTTACACCTTTGAGTTTACTACATATTCATATGTGTAATGTATATATTCCAGTACGACGTTATTTGATGTATACTTAGTTCTTCCTATAGACATTTGATTGAACTTATCAATAGTATATAATCTAATTTGTATATATGTTATTTCTGCAATGCTTATGTGTATATAAGATTTGTTAATATAATTAATGTTTGTGAATATACAAGTATAATGTGTATTCAGTTAATATAAATGTCTGTAATGATGATGTTTCACAATGCCTCGTAATGTGGCATACGCCTCAGTAACTATGAAGTTACAGAGCATTATAGAATTCAAAGAAATTACAGAACCTATTTTATAAAAAGGAGAGGAATGTGGAGAATCCCGGCACAAGAACAAGCTACGTGAAGAGTCCCGAGTGTTCCGAATGGCAAGCTTTGGACTAATGAGTTGTTACTAATCGGCCTGGCTGTACGGACGTGATCCTGATGTAAAGGACAACTAACAACTCCAACTGTAGAAGCTATACGGTGCCATACAAGGTAGTTATAGCTATATAATAAGTATAGTCAGATCACCACAATTGGTGTCAGAAGTCGGCAACGAATTCACTGGAAGTTCTTTGTTTTGACGTTTGTTGGCGCCGAATTTGAAGTTTTGACAAGTGAAAAAAACACACGTTTTTCCTTGATATATAACATATTAAGAATAAGGTGGATAGATTGATTCACTTTATTTATTTGCTTTAGAAGACTAATTATTGGTTGGCTGTTATTATTGAACAGAAGATACATTTATTTCATATTTCAACCCCCCTTTTCTGTCCCGTAATATATCACATCAGATGTTCTGATGTTTGCGTTTTGATATTTCTGGGAAATTACCTGCAATTTAAGGGAACATCAGATGTTCTGATGTATGCGTTTACATCATATGATTAGATAAACTTTTACTTCACAATGTGACCCCCCTTTTTCCCGCGATTAATATTAAACTTTAATATTCGTTGATTCATTGTTATTTTGATTAAAGTCTTATATTTGTCTTCTATCACACTGTAGATCAAATTATATATTTGTCAACTAGACACTATTTAATTTTTGCTTATACTTGTGTTAATATATATGACATGATAAGAGTTCACTTTTTAAATGTAGGAGAGGTGTTGATTAATTAAATTGTCATCTATCGATCTTTGTACATAATATAGATATCTGTTTGTTTATTTATGCATGTCTATAAATTTGATTGTTTACCTGCACATTGATTGTACATATTGAGTTTATAAAACATTGATTTGACTGAATCAAGTTTTTTTGTGTTTGGATTTTTGTATATATATTTTTTTCTATTTTTGATATAATATACAGGAGTTTTCGCATCAGACGTTCTGATGCTAGCGTTGCAAATAGTAAAACAAACTCTCCTGTAAAATGTTTACAGTTCTGAATATATAAGTGTGTTTGTCGTATATATTTTGCAGTTATACATGTAGTCGATTTTATTTTCTGGATACAAATTTCATACAATTTTAACAACATATAGAGTGTAATTGTATCCAAAAAGTATGAATAATTTTGACATTTTTGATGGAACATCAACTCCAAGATGGTCCCTGTTCAAAATCAATTTTGATTTTACAGCTATTAAAAATGGGTGGAATCAAGAACAAAGAGTACAAATGCTTATTTCGAAATTATCCGGAAAAGCACTGAACTTCTATGAGAGGAGGCCAAATACTATACAAAAGGACTATGAAACATTATGCAAACTATTTGAAGACCGGTTTGATTGGGTTGGTTATTCATATTTAAGTTTAAAACATCTAGAGAATATCACCCCTTATCCAGGCGAATTAATAGAAGAATTTACGCACAGAATTGAAGAACTTGTTGAGGGAACGTTTCCAAATAAATCTAAGAAAGACCAGCAACAGCTTGTTATAGAAAACTTTATAAACGCTTGTTGTGATGAGGAAGAGCGAGAACTAGTTAAAAAGGTTGCTGGATGTTCAGTCGATGCAGCAACACGTTTCATGACCATATTTAAAAAAGCAGAAGGATTTTTAAAACACAAAAGTTTGTGGGAGGAAAAACTAGATACAGAGAATACTGAAAGAAAGAAAAATGATGTGTTATGCCATACCAGTTTCCTACATGAACAGAATGTGGCAGTAGTAGATTCTAGGCTGTTTCACAGACACAGTAAAGGAGATTCAGACGAAAATCATGATGAAATTGATGACGATAAGGTTAAATACCATAAGTCTAAAGATGCCGCTGTTACCCATGAGTGTTATGACAGTAAAGTTGGCGCAGGCGTTACAGATACGCATTATGCGCATCTTCGGGAGTCCATGCATGCTTTTGGAAAAAGTACAGTAGAAACACAGCAACTAACTACATCAGTACTAAATGTAGATAAGAGTAGTGATTTTGACATCGATAACAACAACACAGATACGCGAGAAAGTTTTGAATTTAATTTGAAGGAAAATTATGGAGAACTTGAGCTTAATAGACACCATGCAGATATGCCAGACGTCATAAACTCACGTACAGATGAATCAATGATGGTTGCTTTGCAAAAGGATACGAAACTTACAGATGAAAATACAGCAGGATCAAATGGAACACGTATTACAGAGTTGGCTGTTGAAATCAAACATAAAGAGAAGGAGAAAGTAAAGAAAAGTATTTTAGAAAGAAATATGACAAGGTTTATGACCAAGAGAAAACTTCGTGAATTGGTTAAAGCGAATGTTAAAGAAAATGATAAATTGAATAGAGAGACAACAATGCAAGGTAAACAGATTGACGAATGTGCAAGCAGAAAAATCAGCTTGAACCGAATCAACAAAGATCAATTTATCAACAGACACAATAAACAAAAAGCAAATGGAAACATTGGGTTATCAGATGTTCTAGATAACAATCAGAAGGTTAAGAACAAAGTGGAACTTTTTGAATTAAAAGAATTGACAGATGCTATTGACTGCCTGGCTCCAAATTGGATTTACAGGTCAAACAAAGATGTAAGTTCAGAGCTGCAAACCCACAAGCATCTTTATTGGATAGTTCGAGATACTCACAACAAACGATACAACGTTACTAAAGAGCAAACGGGAACACAAAAGAATAACGTAGAATCAAGATGGATACAAGATGCAACACTAACTAGGCCAGTTGATGAACAAATGAAGTCTTGTTGTCAAAGTATAGAGATTGCAACACAAACAAAACTTGAATATTTACTCTTTCAGAAAACTAAAGAACGCAAGACAGAAAGGATGATCGGTAAAGGTGTAGATAACTCCACTCAAACAATTCAAACATATATTGATAAATCCACTCAGACGATTGAAGAATCTCACAAGATTGACACAATGGAGAAGCCAGTTGAAAGATACATGGATGACAAGGGTTGTGCTATCAGTGGTGTTGTTTCATTTATCAGCACTAATTCGGATAACAAACTACAACATCGTTTGTATAAGGATGATCACTTTACAGGACAAATAAAAGACAAAGCACTGACAACAGAAAGGGAGAAGAAGAAGAAAAAGAAGATGGAGATGAAGGAGGTGATGAAGAATAAGAAGGTAAAGGAGACGAAGAAGAAGACGAGGTCAGCACACGAGTATGTGAGTCACATAAAAGGCAAAGAAATTAAAGACCAAGGCAGTGTGTGTAGAGAACCAAAGAACGGTTTAAGTAAGGAAGGAATTTCCAGCAAATGGCAAAGGTGTCTGAAGTCCTTGATAAAAATAAGAAAACCAAATGTTAAGATGATGAACAATGCGCAGCAACTGTTGGAAAATAAAAGTAAAAGTGTTGACAAGCTATTGTTGAGAAAAAGGGAACGATTCAAAGAATTGCCTCCCTTACACCTTTGAGTTTACTACATATTCATATGTGTAATGTATATATTCCAGTACGACGTTATTTGATGTATACTTAGTTCTTCCTATAGACATTTGATTGAACTTATCAATAGTATATAATCTAATTTGTATATATGTTATTTCTGCAATGCTTATGTGTATATAAGATTTGTTAATATAATTAATGTTTGTGAATATACAAGTATAATGTGTATTCAGTTAAATGTTTGTAATGATGATGTTTCACAATGCCTCGTAATTGGCATACGCCTCAGTAACTATGGAGTTACAGAGCATTATAGAATTCAAAGAAATTACAGAACCTATTTTATAAAAAGGAGAGGAATGTGGAGAATCCCGGCACAAGAACAAGCTACGTGAAGAGTCCCGAGTGTTCCGAATGGCAAGCTTTGGACTAATGAGTTGTTACTAATCGGCCTGGCTGTACGGACGTGATCCTGATGTAAAGGACAACTAACAACTCCAACTGTAGAAGCTATACGGTGCCATACAAGGTAGTTATAGATATATAATAAGTATAGTCAGATCACCACACTACCCTTATTTCAGGTATTCCCCATGATATGTATTGTTTAAAAATAGCTTCTCGTTCCGTGCATGCATGCATGAACTATTTGACACTGCAATCTGTCGATCAATCGATTTTAAAGAAAAGATGTATGATCTTACATCAAAACAATGCATAACGCCACCCGTTCATCTTTTTCTACAAAATGATATATTTTCAGATCACACTGCTGACATTACTAGACCACATATATGACACTTCGTCTATAACTGAGGGTGTGGATGGGGGTTTACAGAATAGAGAATAATGAACAAAAAAAATAGAAAAAACAGTAAGAGAAAAATGGTCTAAAATTTGACCCCATCCTAACCCTCGTACTTGTGAGAACGTATATATAGGTCCATATATTCAAAGTAAAGTATTATATTATTTTGATTATGAAATATTGTGATTAGAAACGGTTGCTTTTTTCAATCGATCTTCAAACCCTTTGCCTTGAGTCTTGGTGCTAAAACCGAAATATTGATTTATTAGAGTTCAACCAGAGAACGTAACTTTCAGCACTATTGTTCATTTCGTGGTGATCAAACTGTAATGGTGGAGAAAGCCGAATGCCAAGAGAAAATCTACGATTTTTGACGTGAAAACTGATTATCATATTCAATCAATATACTAAACCCCTAACGGGAAGAATTAAGATTAAGAAACAAAAAAAATCGCGTGCATGTGTTTTAAGTTAATATTATATATATAATTAATTATATATACAACTCGTCTTAACATCAACCCAACAATGTTAGATCTGTAAATTTGCTTTCGCAAATTTTTGGTTCTTCCCTCGCCGGGATTCGAACCCATGCTACTGTGATATCGTGACACCAAATCGCCTGCACTGCAGCCGTCCCGCTGGACCACACGACCACCTGGGCTCTCAAAAAAAGAGCTTTCGCTGGCCGTGTGTTACTTTTCCACGTCAGTTTTAATCTAGCGGCGTACTGCAGTACATGATATATAAGGCATGAAGATGTTATTGTTACAGATCAGCTAAATTATCTATAGTAAAGGATCCTACAAATGAATGTAAGATACAGTCACAGAAAATAATTATATTTATAAGTACGTCTGAGTCAGTGACAACCCTACAACAGATGTATCCATCGGATCGCCATCAATGATGGTGATACATGGCTGTGTACATAATGTATATACAACTCGTCTAAACATCAACCCAACAATGTTAGATCTGTAAATTTGCTTTCGCAAATTTTTGGTTCTTCCCTCGCCGGGATTCGAACCCATGCTACTGTGATATCGTGACACCAAATCGCCTGCACTGCAGCCGTCCCGCTAGACCACACGACCACCTGGGCTCTCAAAAAAAGAGCTTTCGCTGGCCGTGTGTTACTTTTCCACGTCAGTTTTAATCTAGCGGCGTACTGCAGTACATGATATATAAGGCATGAAGATGTTATTGTTACAGATCAGCTAAATTATCTATAGTAAAGGATCCTACAAATGAATGTAAGATACAGTCACAGAAAATAATTATATTTATAAGTACGTCTGAGTCAGTGACAACCCTACAACAGATGTATCCATCGGATCGCCATCAATGATGGTGATACATGGCTGTGTACATAATGTATATACAACTCGTCTAAACATCAACCCAACAATGTTAGATCTGTAAATTTGCTTTCACAAATTTTTGGTTCTTCCCTCGCCGGGATTCGAACCCATGCTACTGTGATATCGTGACACCAAATCGCCTGCACTGCAGCCGTCCCGCTAGACCACACGACCACCTGGGCTCTCAAAAAAAGAGCTTTCGCTGGCCGGTGTTGTACTTTTCCACGTCAGTTTTAATCTAGCGGCGTACTGCAGTACATGATATATAAGGCATGAAGATGTTAATTAATTATATATATATATATATTTTCAACTTATAATCAAAAGTGCATTAATTGTAATAGAAATTTCAACAATTTAAAAATATGTTAAAGAATTTTAAGGCTTAAAAATATATGGATATGTTTGTTGGTATCCCATTCTCTTCGAACCTAATGATAAATCTGTTCATGCTTCATATCCAGTGGCGTTACTTGACTCTTATACCTCGATTGTTAGTGAGTCGAAGGAGGAAACGGCATCAGTGCTGACTGAAGATACTGTGACAGTGCAAAAAGCAGCTTCGTTTATTATTTTGGACTTTAAATTTAAAATTCTCAATTTTGATATTTAAGACTTTAATTCTCTGTGTTTTATAATTCATTTTATTTTATAATTTCGTTTCTATATACATTTCATATCCAGGACTTAAAATCAACATGCTTTGATATGCAATTTAATTCTTAGTTTGGACATTGAGTGACATGTTTAAATTCAATCTGTTAGCTAATTAGTTACATTTTACCTTATTCATAACGTATGTTCTTAATTGTCTTAATCAGATTATCATTTAATATTTATTCTTCAAGTTCTAAAAATAGTTTAATCTTTGTCAGTGAACAATATTACTCAAATTAACTGTTATTTGTTATGTCTATACTTGTAAAATTCAATTGTGTATAAATACTTGTTTATAATTTCTATAAGCAAGATTTGGACTCAGGACTTTACACTGAACACAGTCCATCTGTAATAAAAGTATTAGTATTCCATGCTGAATTATTGGTTTATTCATCGCTAGTTCCAGAGTCTCAACAGTTAGGTTTCACCAGTATTCAGAGTTCTTATTGCTATTAAGAGCAATCGTTCGTTGTGTGATCAGGTGCATCACACAGTTTCAGTAACAAGAGGCCATTCTGTCAGGCTTTTGTTGCACACCCAACAAGTCACCCAGTTTCCCCGGTGACAATACTACGGTGTGGGGTTGGGGGGAGGGAGGTTAATAGTTTTATAAATTGACCATAAACCCACTTATTCATGGTATGGTATCAATATTTCTGACCTGACACTACGTACTTTTTATTGCTTAATTCTTTAGATTTAATATGCAATGTTTCGGGTTTTTTCGGGAATAATCCCAGGTAAACCCTCATCAGAGGTCAACCTTTATATTTATTTCGTATCTAGTATCATAGATAGATGTGTGTCTGTTTCATAACAGTTTTTTTTTTCTTCAAATTTACTACACGTGCATATAGGTCTGCGTTGTAGCTTGTCTTTTTACAGACTACAGAAACTGACCAAGTAGATCAGCATCTTTGGTTAATTATTCATATATATAATGAAAGGACTTATTGTCTTTATTCACGTAATCTAATCTATCATAACTCTACACGAGATCTAATAGAGATAGTAGTTATCAGTGCTATACTATGGAATTCACAGTAGACTGTCGTGTATGTTTTAACACCTATTTGATAATATACAAATGACTCCCTGTTTAACAATTGGGGAGGTTTGTGTAGATACCATGTCGGGTCTATACATGAATATAACCGGAACCATTCGATTTTCCTTTGTACGTGATCGCTTGAAAGTAAACGGCATCACGTCTTTTTACATCTGTTTCACAGTATAATGATTATATACTAAAGCCTCCCGTGGTGGGGTATTGTGAATCAAATTGATGTCTTCGGCTTAATGATTAATTATCATGTTGCCAATATTCTTATTGTTTTTTAAAACCACTATCTGGTTTGGATTTAGATAGTTTTTTTTTATCTATTTTTTTTTGGCAATCAGATCTTTCCGAATTATATACCAAAATTTTGTTAATACCGTGTTAAGATATTCAAAAATATTTCAGTCATTTGTTTTCTAATCTTTGGTTTCTTTGGAAGTTGCTATATGCATTTATGCTTACTTAGTCTAACTGTTTCGTTAGGGTGAAATGTGCAAGACATGTATACTTTAGACCGTATATATACGATTTTCTCATTAGTACATGTTGCTATTGTTTCTAAGAATTCTTGTACCTTCCGAAGGCATGAAAACAGTGTACTATTTCAAATAGTTGTTCACTTTGTTCACTTTCTTCATTAAATTTATTAAATCCATCAATTCTCATTCTTAAGTGGAATTTAATATTATAGTTAACTAATAAAAAGTTCGTAGTGTCAGGTCAGAAATATTGATACCATACCTAGAATAAGTGGGTTTATGGTCAATTTATAAAAGTAATTGTTTTTCTATGGAAAAAAAATGTTCCTATACAAAAAAAGAAATATTGGTATATTCTTAAAGTTTTAATTTATACACAACTGTTTATAATATTTGTTATAATACATAAGTTAACATAACAGGAATTATAGAATGCACTCAATATGGTCAAAATAACTTGTGTGAGATTCCTAATATGTTAACAATATGGTAAAAATAACTCGTGTGAGAATCCTAATATGTTAGCAATATGGTAAAACATACAAAGTTATTTTATGAAACAACAATTTCTTTATCAACAAGTAACTTTTTATTTTTATCTGAATCCCTGCATAGAGCATCATCATTTTTTTTAAAAGTTGAAATCAAAACAAAATGATGGTAGTTGGTTGCTGTCTATCAGTTTTGTTTTTTGTTAATTGTTTAAGCAAAAATCAAGGAATTGGTTTTCTCATATATCATTCTGTCATGTCGGGGATTATTACAGCTTCAATGCATAATGATTTTGCTATAATAAGTAAGCCCTTCAAACCGATTTTGCTAGTTTTTCAAACTACTGTATATCAACTAAATTTCACTAGCAATTTATTTTAGCGACTTTTGAGAGTAGAAAATTAACGCCAAATTTAATCGCCTCAAGGTGGACTAGAAAGGGATACAAGTTTGATAATATTTAGTTAAGGCAAAATAAAGTAATAGAACGGAAACGAAACAATTATTTTTTTTTCATTACATTACTCTAGAACGGTTAAAGTGACGCCACCAAAATTCACACCTTATCTATGTTTTGTGGTAATTGACATTTGTAACATTATAACATTTGGTTGAGGCAAGCTAAAGTTAGAGAATGAAAACAAACTTTGGGACGTACTGAACATACTGACGGACACGGGT